>JAPSES010096129.1:0-20519 GCA_029822895.1 Maxillicosta whitleyi | reverse complement strand
TGTGGATGTACTACACTGATGAGGGGATGGAATACACATTCATGTACAAATACACAACTGTCCCTTTAATACATAATAAAATACACAACTGTCCCTTTAAATGAAGAAAACCTGGAGTCATCATTTATAGATTATGTTATTATTTTACTTCAAATCATATTGGTCCGTTTATGGAATCTGAACTAAAACCAGTTCAACACCACTGAGTGTTAACATCCGCAACTTAACTTTTACAAACTCGTACCAGGGGCCGGACTGGATCCTTTAGCGGACCGGGTTTGGTCCACAGGCCGCATGTTTGACACCCCAGGTTTAAATGGATGCAACATGTTTTTTTTTTAAACCCTCGGATCAGACTGAAGGCCTCAGGTTGAAAACTTGAGATCAGCGCCCTGCCTTCCCACCACCTGACCCTGACGCTCCATGCTGATTGGTTGTGTCGGATGTGATGTCATCACTGTGGGCCAGTAGGAGCTCTGTACAGGCCCACACTGTGATGTCACATCCTGTTTGTTGTCAGCAGCTGCTCTGGGACCAGCACCGCTTTTACTGGAGGATGCTGGGAGCACAGAACAGGGGCTGCTGGGAGCCAGAGGGCGGCCGGGGGAGGATTGTGGGTAATCAGACCTTTTACTGCTCATCATTGACCTTCAGCTGAGGCCGAGGGCTGTGATTGGGAGAGGGGCTCTTACCTGGAGGCAGGTCTTCAGGTCCCTGCAGTCTCCTTCCAAACTGCTGATCTGCTGCTGAAACTCCAACATCCTGAGCAAAAAATAAATAAATAAATAAATAATAATAATAATACAACACATGACGGGTGAAAACACAGACAGGCTACAGAATAAGAACATTAACATTCACAAACTGACTTAAAAATGAGAAAAACGCAAACAACCTGAGAAAAATGTCAACATGTCAGTATGTCTCAGTTTATAGTTTTTACACAGCTTCTACAAATGCACAAAACATTTAGTTACAGCTGGAATTATTGTTAAAACTGCATTTGGTTCATTATCAGTTCTTCAGGTTATTTATGTCTTTTTTAAAAATGTGAAATATTTTCATATAATTTTACTTTTTTATTTTATTTTACACTAAAACCAAAAAAACCCTCCAGGATCTAAAGGGTTAATGTCTAAAGTGTATTTTTTGGGCCGGGCCGGACCCCTCAGGGCCGTATGTTTGACCCCCCTGGGCTGTATGCTTGACCCCCCCTGGGCCGTATGCTTGACCCCCCCTGGGCCGTATGTTTGCACTGACTTGGCCTCGTTGCTCTGGATCTCCTTCTCCTTCTGCTGGATCAGGTTGTTGAGCTCGATGACATTCTGAGCGAGCTGCAGAGACACGACAAACGACAGCAGGTCACGTGACGTCACCGAATCACCGCCTCGCCGTCTGACGAGGAGCCGGTTTAATGGCCACAGAACACGGCATTGTGTCCACGGCCGAGCCCAAACGCTCTGACTCCAGAGGGTGGGACGGCGTGTGGAAGTGATCAGGTCCAATAAAAACCACACAGCACTTATTCTTCTACGGTCCGTTCACCATCAGCAGTTTGACACAGAGTTTAAAGGAAACTGTTGAGAAACCAGGGTTTGGCAACAGCCTGAGTCAGCGTTTAACCAGGAAGAAACCACAGATTCATCAGGCAGAACCTCAGAGGTCATTACACACACAAAAAAAAAAAGAAATATTCAGAGGATTAAGATGAAGGAGCTGCAGAAAGACCTGAACATCACACAAGATTATGAACAGGGTAGATATACAGCCACGGAAAAAATTATTAGACCATTAAAACTCATCAAAACCACTGGTTCTGTTCCAGTCCTAACTCCTGTGTGTGTGTCATGTGACTAAAACGAACAGAAAAGAAACATGGAATGAATAAAACTGTTTTTATCAGAACAACGACACAGATACTGATGGAAGAACTGGAGTGAAATGGTTTTTGTTTTTTTTCCTTTATCAAGAAAACATGTTAAACACCAACAACATGAGCTGTCAAATTAAAAGACTATGAGTGGTTTTTGTTGTTATTATTTTATTTGTCCAAACAAAATGGACCTTTAGTTTGTACCAGACATTAAAATGAACAAGAAACTGAAGAAAACAAGGCTGTTCTAATTTTTATTTTTTAAAAACTGTTTATATTTTTCAAATCCATCCAGGCCTGCACTTCCAGTTCAGCAGCACGTTCTACCCCAGTGCATTATGGGTACTAAACACTTTACAGCAACAATACCTCAAATGAGAACAATACCTCATGTAAGAACATATTTGTCAGGGTCAAGTGCAGTATATACATTTATCTACTGGTTCTTACTTAACACGCCCGCTCTTCTGTTCTGCATTTATATTTACACTTTCTTAAACTGTTTGCACTACACACCACAAGAGAGTTGTCTCTTTAATTTCATTGTAGATAACATGTATAATGACAATAAATGGCATTCTATTCTGTTCTATTCTCTATATGTGATCATTTCTTTCTACTACTTTTAACTTTATTAGTACTGAGCGACTGTAACCACAACAATTTCCCACTGGGATCAATAAAATGTTGTGATGCATTTATTTCTCTTTCAATAATCACATATTGAGAAGCTACGATTTCAGACCGGTTCACATCATCCACTCCCAAACATCTGGCCCCAACACACGCCGGCGTCACAGTCAACTGAACTGGAGTCGAATAAACGCATATTGGGGGGTGGGTTCCGACTGCGACTGGTGTGAAAGACTGACCTCTCCTCGTTTCTTGTGCAGCTCCGTCAGCTCCTCCTGGTGTTTGATTCTCATCTGGGCCATTTCCTGCTGCAGAGCATCGCTGCGACCCGAGTCGGCGCCCGAACTGTTCGGAAAAACAACGACAAAACACAGTCATTGTCCGGAATTTATCAAAGCGTCCTGACGCTGAAGCACAGACTAGAAAGACACTGACGCTGCCTTCACGTGCCATTAGAACCATGGTAAATACCAGTTACAATCTGGAAAATTGGTCATGAACGCCTCCTTAGATCGTATTTTCCCACTGGAGAACTGGGAAAAAATATTGACCCAGGAGATGAAAACAACCTTTGACCTTCTCAACATGACAGAGAGCAACGAGGGACTCACAGCCAATGAAAAACAAGGGTTTTATTAGCATTCAGCTGCTGGTAAGTGATCATTTTACACATTTAAAGCACACACAATTTAAGGTGTTCTCTGCTTGTACTTTTACGTTACATTGACAGGATCGCATCAAGCATCAGCGGTAAAGTACAATAAGCAGAACATTAACAAGAGAAAGAAAAACTGTAACAAACAGGAGGACAGACCAAGAAAATGCGTTTTAGGATAAAAGAAAATCAAGAGTGTGACAGCTGGTTCGTCATTAGCACCATAACTTTAGCCTCAAAGAATAATTGCCGAAGTCATATTTTTTTAGGTCATAGTCAATGATGCAAAACTGACTAGTAGCGGTAAGTTAAGTTTTGCAGATTTCACAATTTGGCCAAAAATCTGACTTAATTATGTGATGAAGTTAACAATGTTAAAAATATCATTATGGTTTTTGGGTTTTTCCACCCAGAGCAGGCGCTAGCTAGCAGTTTAGTTAGCCAAAGATAGTAAGCAGCAGGTCACAAGTAGAACGTATCATTTTCCCGACAGCACCTGAAGGCAGCATGAGCCCAACAGTACCGTGTGTGTTTTCTACGTGGCGGAGGGCGTGTGGTCCGCCTCCAGAGGACTCACCTGGCCTCGTGTCCTCTCTGGACCTCATACTTGTCAGCCTGGTATCTCTCTGACAGCACGGCCTGTAGGTCCGACTTCTCCAGCAGACGGTTATCTGAGACACAGATCATTCATCCTTTAGAAACAAACGCAGCACATGTCCGCCTGACAACATTCACCTCCTACAAACCACCCCTGCTCCCCACGAGGACATCCTGGGACGTCCTGCACTAAGACCACATCCTGGTGAAGAGTCGCAAACAAAAGGTTTGACAAAGAAGGACCCAAAACAGCCGGAAAACTGGTTCTGTTTTTGGACAGAAGTTGGGCCGGGTCAGGACGTCCAGATCATCCATTTCATGTTAGTTTGACAAACTATAAGAGCATCCTCGATTAACCTGATTAATATTCAGCAGATCCTTCGTGCCTGCAGGTCTACAACACCTTAGTCTGAGGATTATATTGATGACCTGGGGAAAAAAAAGTCAACCTCTGCGTAGAGATCAATAAAGTTTATCTGTACAAAGCATCTCGACTCTTCAAAGAGCTGCTGAGGTGAAAAACCTTCAACCTTCTGCATATTATACACACTTTGCACTTCATGTTATAAAGCAGTGGTTCTCAATCCTGGTCCTCGAGGGCAAGTGTCCTGCATGTTTTAGATGTTTCCCTTTTCCATCACACCTGGAAGCCATCAGGCTTCTGCAGAGCTGGATGATGAGCTGATCATTAATTGATTCAGGTGTGATGGATGAGGGAAACATCTAAAACATGCCCTTGAGGACCGCATTTGAGAACCACTGTTATAAAGGGTCATATTCTTTTCTTTTTTTGCAATTTTTATTAGCTCAGAATTCTAAAGTTCTTCAATTTTGTGTGATTTTTAGAATTCGGACACAATTCCAGCAAAAAAAAAAAAAAAAAAAAGCATAATAAACAATTTAATTGTTAATCAATGACACATACCAGGTTGCAAAAAAAGAAAAAAAAACACTATATATATATATATAAAACACTATACCTAGAAGAAGATACGTATGTATTTATTTCTGAAACTGCATCTGTATTTTAACAGACTCCAGGACGAGCACCAACCACTGTAGTGGAAGCTAAAGGGGATTCATACAAACAATAAACAATACCGGAGGGATAAACTATGATGAACCTGCTGATTCATGGTTGGGTTTGACACCAGACTGAGTGTTGAGCGGGTGCATTTCATTAAACTTATTGAGGGTTGTCGTATTTTTCTCGTGGATGTGACGTTGTCGACTCACACTGGTGGAAGATCTCCTCGAAGGGTTGCCTCTGCACTCGGTCTCGGAGCTTCAGCTGCTCTGAGATGTGTCTCTTCCACACCTCCTGCTTCTCCGCCATGACCACCTACGGCACAGGACGATTAATGGCAGCCTGTGTCGGGACAATGTGGGCGTTGAACTCAACAACACGTCACATCAGACGGTATCAACGATCATCAGGAAACTCTGTCTTACTGCTCAAACATATATTTTCACTCCTGACCTCATTCTTACAAAGTCCATCTGTAAAAATAAGCAGCTACGACACAGACTAGAACCATTTTCAAACTTCTCATTAACTGAAACCTGCGTCATGTGACACATCTGGGCACGGCATCTTTTGTAGCTAAACTCATATTTGCAATAAAAATGATCCTTGTTGTATAGTTTCATAAATGCACCAAACATTGCACTGTTGTAATGCCAGTGCAAATTTAAAGAACAATGATTAGGAAAAATAGGCAACAGCAGAGTAAAGAACAGGGGACTTTCAGTACAGTTTCATGTCTCCACAGCTCTTTTTATTTTATATAAATAGGCTCTGACATTGTAACAATCATTGAAAATAATTATATATTTTAAAACATAATTTAAAACCTCTCACAACTGCTTGGCTTCTTCACCTTTGACTCGGGATCAGTAATGTTCATATTAGTAGTAGTTAGTTAGTTAGGTTTATTGATCACCGTAGGGCAATTGGGTTTGCAGTACAGTCGCTGGCACGACACGTAGTAGTAATAGTATTCCACTCTTATATGAATATGTATAGCCTATAGAGTTGTAACATGATTTACTATTTGTGTTTTGTTTGTCTTTTGAACTACCTTCATGCTGCACATTTTTTCTTACAGTTTATTCTGTTGCTTTATTAACCTGAATTTCCCCGTTGTGAAGTCTCATGTACTCTAATAAAAATAGCAGATTTAGATTTATGATTCAGTTTTGGATGTTTCTGCACACTGTTTTTGTTTTTTTTGTTTTTTTTAAACACTGGCATTTCACCAATGTGGCATCAATAAAGTCATATCTTATCTCAATTATCAAGTTATTGACATAAGAAAATATTAGACAGACAGATAGGCATGAATACACAACAAAACATATAAACTGCATTGTAGAATTCTACAAAAACTATAAAACATATATAAGTACAAATGTCATAATATTAATTACTATCATTTTATCACCAACATGACATTAGCTTCGAATGCGTGAAAAATCCAGAGGTAAACCTTTAAGCTTTAATCTGCTTTATTTCATGCTTCCGCCTAAGAATCTAAATGTGTGGTACTGTGTCAGTCTGTATGACACACAGATACCTGGTCAGACTGTTCACACACCTGGTCAGAGGAATTCTATGAAACTGAAGCATGAGAGGAAATTAAAAACATTAGCTTTCTTTTTAGTTGCTAGCGCGAACACGCCGATAACATAAAACGTAGCGCAACCTTAACTGCTAAATATTACACACACCACAGTTTGATACGTTAACGACCCAATGGTACAGATTAATTAGATTGTTAATGACTGTAAAGTATTGTAAAGTTTGAGGCTGCGAACACAAACACCCGTGACTCGACATGTTAGCATGCTAACTAGCGTCTAAGCTAGAGAAAACGGCACAAAGCCGACACTCACACCATCTAAGTGCGTTTCGGACTGTGGCTTGGTCCTCCCAGACACTGTCCGTGCGCCGCCCCTGTGTGTTTCGGGTTTGTGGACGGTTAAACGGTCCCAGGTCTCTAGTTAACCGACATCAGCCTCTTCAGCCGCCTCGTTCCAACGCAGCTCCATTTTGGCTCCGGAGACGAACTTCCGGGTTGGTCGCGGCTAAATGACGTCATACGTGGATGTTGACGCTTTCAGTCCCGTAGTTTGACGCGTTTAAATGTAGGCGCTGATTGGCTGAAGAGGAGTCCAGTGCATAAACATGTATAGAAAGGCATGTCTATAGACGGATTTCATGTTTACAAACATTGCGCATGCGCACGCAAACCCGGGGCAGAACGTTATGCCCCGCCAAAGAAAAAAACACCAGAAAGCCCGTGATGGATGTATTGTTTGTTGCTTGTAGTTCATCTACTAACCCATCTTCTGTAGCCAGGGAGGCTTGTACAAAAACCCTCAACATGTTCCCAAACGTACTTTTACATATTTGAGGCTTTAACGATGTACTTTTTCTGTGTTTGGAATTAAACATGCTACTTGTTGCGAGTGATGTTTGCGTGACTTTACGACCAACTACACATTTTATGATAATGTACGCACGTCACGAAATACTGTACATACACAGAAATGGATTATGCAGATAGTCTTAGTGCTTTTGATCGTTCTGATTACTTTAAAAAACTAACACTTAGTAATGGGGTTTGCCTACCGGATCCGTACTCATCGCTGATGATCTTTGGTGTGTAGATCGTAAGTCTTGGCCAGTACTTATATGGCAAGAATACTACAGTTATTTAATTGAAACACCAAGTGTGTACACGAAGGAAAAGGTCCGGGCGTTCAAGTCGCTTGACGCATTTAACTATGTCTTGTCTGGCCATGTGCAAAATATTAAATGCTTTAATGCTGCACCGGAGTTTTGTGTCGTGCGATCTGAAGTGCTACCAAGTCAAAAACAAGGTCAACATCGAAACACTATGATGCCTGGGTCTACAACAAACATTAGCTAGCAACAAACGGAACATACCGACTGGTTAAGTGTTGCTAACCAACTGTTTTACTGTTTAAATCGGCCGTAGTCTACTTAATCACATTCAACAGTTCTGCAGTAGCAGTCTAATTAACATGAACACGCTAGGACATTGATAACCAGACAGTAAACAATTAGCAAGTGCTGCCGCTAGCGACTAGATAGCTAAGTTCGAGTGATGACAGCTGTACTCAACTTTAACCTAGGTAATCAAAGTTAACAGTTTTACTAGCAAATGGATCAGCATGCACACGAACAGTGAAGGCAGTGGTCATTTTACACTTACAATTACATGATTAATCTGTTATGGCATAGTGCTAATACTTACCAGAAATGAAATGCGCACTGCAAACACTCTCCTCCCCTTGCGGACCGTCTTTGCCCCAATCCGCCCTTTTTATAGCTTGCAGCCACAATCGCCTCCGATTTTGGGCAAATGTAGTCTTTTTTCTAGAAATGTTAAACATCCGAATGCAATTTCCCGATCTATTGGTGCAGTTCACAACACAACAACTTCTTGTCATTTTCGCTGGAATTCGAACAACAGGCTTTCTAGCGGCTACCGGCTTCTTTCTGCCCCTGACTTGCGCAGTTGCAACCATGGCGACGTAGGCGTGAAATCTATGTATTGTCCAGTGCAGTGGTTCTCAAATCCAGCCTTCAAGTACCACTATCCTACATGTTATAGAGATTTTCCTCTTCCATCACACCTGGAAGCCATTACATCATTATCAGGCTTCTGCAGAGCTTGGTGATGAGCTGATCATTAATTGAACCAGGTGTGCTGGAAGAGGGAAATATTTAAAACATGCAGGATAGTGGTACTTGAGGACCGGATTTGAACTACCCGGATGTGTGTCACAGTAAATTTGAATTCGCATTTTGAGAACTGAAAGTGAATGAAGTCTATTTCAAAATATACTGTTCAAATTCATTTTTTCAATGCAAGGACTCAATGAATACAGTTTCAAACTGTGTGATTCAAATTCATTTTTTTCTATGCAATTATTCACATTTAGCTATTCAAATTCAATTCTAAATTCCTCAGATTCAGATTCTGGTGACACATACTTCAGCCCATAGTTTTGCTTCTACCTTCTGTCCTCATGTCTGTTCTTAATTTACATAAAGCACTTTGATCTGTCTTGAGTTTAAAATGTGCTGCAAGCCAATGGCCTAGGTTCTTACAGCAAAGGCCTCTTCCTCTCCATTTTCTCTTGTCCTGTGCAATAGTTTCGTGATTAAGGAGATGGGGCTGCAGGACACCGTAACCAAGCAGGCGTCCAAGAAGTGGGAAAGTCTGGAAAAAAATATGAGGTGAATCATGTTATTTCTGGTTAATTGTTAGTGTTATCCCTGCTGAGAGCTAACATTTTGTATGTTATTGCCCACAGGAAACAAGAACGTCCCAACAGGGTCAGGTACTGACCCGGGAGAGAAGAGGGCAAGTACCCGGCCCTATTATATGCATGGGGCACTGGGGGCATAGCCGTCATTATACCCCCCAGTGCTTGTGGCATCATGCCTGTCAGACCCCACAATACTCCTGTCACCTGCACAGAGCAGTCCTGGACCCTCGCAGCCCACCAGCCGTCCCCAAGCCTCAGCCTCTAACCCAGCTCATAGCCCCTCACTTGACTCTGTCAGGTGCAACATGGACAGGGACTGGGTGTTCTTCAGCAGGTTCAGTGTCCTCCATCTCCAAGTTGTCACCCATCTTTAGGCACAGGTTATGCAGGAACGCACAACAGACAACAACATCTGGTGCAAAGGCTGGACTGACCTCCAGTGCTTTGAAAAGCGTGGCCTTCCACCGCGCTTTCATCATTCAAAGGCATGTTCAGTGTTGAACGTGCCTTTGAATGATGGCTGTTGAAGCGCTCCTGCATCCGACCATGAACAGGCAGCTTGTACGGTGTGTTGAGGGACGTTGGCTTTTCAAGACACGGATAGCCACCATCTGCGAGGAGGAAAACGCCAGCTGGTGGGTAGAGCGCTCTGGTGAAGATGGGGCTGTTTCTCAGGACCCTGGCATCGTGCACAGACCCCGGGTACCCCACAAAAATGTCCAGAAATCTGCCAGTTTCATCACAGATGGCCTGCAGATGAATTAATGGAAAGAATTTGTAGTTCATATAATCACCCAGATGTTGGTTGCCTGGTGCTTTAATTCTGACATGGCAACCATCGATTGCACAACAGCATGGGCGAACACCTGACTTCGGACAAGCTGGTAGAAACCCATACCAGTGTCAGCGAGCACGTCCTCAGATGGCAGTGAGATGAGTGCACCCCGTTTGGCTTCGATTTCTGCAGACATCCTGTGGATTACCCGGTGCACTGTGGACCTGGGAACCCCAAAGGCACGGCACGCCACTGACAGGGAAAGACCGTGTGCAGTATAAAAACATGAGGACCTCCAACTCTTGGCCCCAGCCACGGTCCCTCAGACTATGGATGATCTTCAATAAAAGCTGTTGAGCTGGAGGTCTGTTTTCAGGCAGCTCTCAGGATCATTACACACCCTCAGAATCTGAACATTGGGGTTCAGCCTCATGTACGTCCCACATCCCTAGGAAAATACAAGACATACATTTCATCAACTTCATCTCATCAAATCCCAAATCAGACAGAAAACATACACCAGAGTATCCATACGTCCCTTGCAAAATGAATAACTGCTTCTTTTATCTTATTGATTTATTTAAGCATATTGCTGTATTGAAAATGGACCTTACATCAAAGATGTAGAATGTTAATCATCAACAACAGCCAGGTTATATTTACTCCATTGCATGTCAGGAAAATGATGAGTTGAATACTTTCTGTCAGTTACTTAAAGAATAATTAATTATAATTAACTTTGCTATGATATTCTTCTGTTTCTTTTTTAGATGCATCTGTGTTTTATTGGTATAGTATCACTTAATGTATAGCAAAATACGTCAATTATACTATCGGAGCTGTAGAAATATATTACAGTGATTGTAATTCAGTATGCTAATTACCTCTTGCTCATGCAACAACGCAGTAACATGTTGTAGATGCCTTTGTCTCTTGCGTGATGCCATTCTCGCTCCCCTTAACCTGTTGAACACATGACAGCTGTGGCACTGGCAACGCATCTGTCCATCTCCATGGTAACGGTTCCTTCCTGTTTCCAATAAGGTAGCGAGGGGGTCCCACTCATAGACATATATATATATATATGTCCATGGTCCCACCTGTTCGGTGTCACTTTTATGCCCCTCCCTCTTAATCAGGAGTGCCCTCCAAAGCTGTGAGTGGAAACTCCGTTTGGAGTGAAGTGGAAGTGAGTAGGGACTGGTTTGGGACTGGGCCCTTCTGTGTCTCTGTAGTATCTATGTTTCTTTTATTCTCTGTCTTCCCCGCCGATCACCGGCGCCATTTAACTTCATGGCGGTAAACCTTAAAACTTGTATTTTCTCCAGACAGATGTTTTGGTTAAATGTAGTCGGATGGTCTATAATTTTGTGTGTTTTCTCTCAAGAACAAGAAAGACAATAGCGGAATGAAGGTAAAAAAAAAAAAAATGTCAGTACATGATTGACTGCACATCATAGGGGCGGGACTATTCGTTTCTGTCTGTGCTACCATTGGCCAGTCTGTGGGGACGAGCTCCACTGTGGCTGTAAACATGTCCTATGTAAACACTGATATTTACAGGTAAAAATGGGGCACGTCTACGTCTCATTGACTGTTGTAAAGAGGTGAAAACACAGAAATCAGAGAAAAAAGATGGAACAGCGGTGTTTTACAGCAGCCCGCCTTCAGTCCAACATGGCGGACACTCCCTGGGTGTGGTGTGATAAAATTAGAAACAACTGAGTTGTGTTTAATGAAACTGGAATCAGTGGCCACACATTCTAAATATACCAGCACCTGATCAATAATATTAATAATAAAAATAATAAAAATTACGAGTTTCCTCATCTTCTGATGTCATTAACTGTGTAAAACTTTAAAGTACAGCATTCACTGAAGCAAATAAGAAGGAATAAAACCCCCTTCCCTTGTTTTATGAACTTATTTAAACTGTGTTAAAGCTCTGTTCCTACTTTAGGAACCTGGAAAAATGATAGAACTACCAGCCAACACAAATCAAACTTATTATTTTGATCTATTTGATATTTGTAATGTGTAATGTTATTTGTTAAGTCACTGTTTGGCGCCCCCTTGTGGATTGTTCATCCTCAACGAGTGTTTGTGTTTTTATAAAAAAACAAACAAAAAAACAAAACAAAAACACACACACAGATTTAAAGATTTATCCTATTCTCTAAGACTTTGTAGATATAATAGAAGTTTATTGTCATTGTTCAGCAGTCTATTGTCTTGTAACGTGTGTGTGTGTGTGTGTGTGTGTGTGTGTGTGTGTGTGTGTGTGTACATCTATATTTTGTCCATTGTTTTTATTTGAACATCTTGTTTTTTTTCCCCTCATTATTTTTATTGTCATCTATCATTTTGTTTGTCCCTTATGTTTGTCCCTATTGTCTTTTTTTTGTTTGTTTTGCTTTTTTTCTGGTGACTTGTATACAAGCTTTGTTGGTGTGATTTTGGAAGTAAAAATGAAAATAATTCATATAAATAAAAATAAAATAAAACTTGGATTTGCCTTTTATTTTTCCATCCTGACGTGTCAGTGATTAACGCCAACATTAGTTCATATATACACTATTATTTTTTGCTCTAGGTCAAATATTCTGATATGTGTCATTTTGGACTCACTTGGTATTCATGTCAGAATGTAACGCTGTTTATTATGGGATGATTTTAATGGATTAGAATTTAAAAAGTCATGAAAAAATGAACATCTTCTTTATTCTGACCTAAAAGAAATAAGAAATGTGACCAGTAACAACGTAAAGTGTACAGTGTGTATAATATACTCACCTCATGTATTTCCAGCCTTTTTTTTTTTTTTTAATTTGTCCTTAAAATAGTTTGTCTAAATATTAGGTTAATATAACATTAGGTTCATTTCCACAGAAACGTGCATCATATTTGGTCACTTTTACTGCAGTAAAACCTGGTTCTTGTACTTTTACCACAGTATCTGTACTTCTGATGGAGTAAAAACTGCATGGACTCACATCATCTTTAACTGGTTTTATTTAAAGACAATTAATAAAGACAAACTTTAACTTAATGCACAGCCCTAAAGAGGAAAAAATGATTTATTCTGAGTTCTGATTACAGATGAACATTTATGAATCACACACTGAAAATAAATCTGCTCATTTATCTCCAGTTTTACGTGAACATATTTATTAAAATACAACCAATTAATTTCACATTCATTGAAGGATTTGTTGCTCTGAATAAAAAAAAAAAACATAAAAAAAACTTTAGATTTATATGATTTCCATTTTGAATTAATCTATAATCTGTATTGTAAGAATCAAAAATTATTCTTAGGTTGTTTTTTTTTTTGCTTTTCCTAATATTCCGCTTTAATTTAATGTTAAAAACACAAATATTTTTTCCATTTAATTAAAAATGGACAATGGCTGTTTGTCGGGAGTGCAGATTGGAACACATCATGAAAACGAACAGTTTCATTGTTAATAAAACACATGGATTTCTGTTAATGTGCGTTAATTTTTCATTCTTCTATTAATGTTAAACGGGAGGAATTCTCACAAAACACCTGTTGATTAAAAAGCTCCTGATTTAGTGCAAAAAAAAAAAAAAAAAGGAAAATAATAAACAAGCAGCACAACCTCACACTGGACCCCTGAACCATAAGTGACTTTCAATAACTAATCAAAGTCATTTAATTGATAAAACGCACTGATGAGACGTTTAGGGTCCTCCTGGAAACACGGAAACCACTAAATGCAACACATTTATATTCACTGCGATCAGTCAGAAACATTTTAAAATCCAATCCGCAGCTTTTTAGAATCATTCACCAATGTTTGATTCAATAAAAGTTCATTAAATGTGAAACTGTGCTTTCCTTCATTTTAACTGAAAATAATACGTGATGTGAAAGAACGGAAACAACTGAAGTGATTATTGGGAAAAAAATACGTTACAGGAAAACAAAACTTTTAAATAAACAGTTTTTTTAAGAAAAAAAAAAAGTGACCTTGAACCTGACAGGAGGAAGACACTAAAGGATCATTTCACACATTTTTACATCGGACATTGAACCCAACATTGAAGTCCACCTCCAAACCTCAAACCACCAACAGTCTGTGGTTGAACCAGTCTGGTTTTCATTTACCAGTTCTGTTTGATCTGATTTTATTTCACATTTTAACCCATGACTTTTAAACTATCACCGTCAGTAAACCTCTGCACAGACCCACGGCATCGATCAGTTAATTACAAATTTGATGGAGTTACATTTTTCCATTTCTCCTTGTGTTTTTATGCCGTCCTGTGGTCAGATGACGGGACGTAAAGACATATTTAACTGTAAAATTCTGTAACCAGCCCAGACTTTAATGCGTTTAATCCACAAATATCCAATAATCATCTTTAAACCACAGGGATAAACACTAATATGAGCAGAATAACGACACACCCAGACCTGGAAGCGCTTCGGTTCTGCTCTCCGATGTCACTTTTTACAGCGTGGAACTCGTCTGCTGTAAAAAGTGACGTCCTTATGAGACTGGGTGACCTTTGACCCCTTTGCGTTTCCTCCATCGGGACCATGTGACTCAGTTTGACGTCGACTGACCGGGTACCAGACTGTTCTGGGATCAGGTCCGAGGTGGATTCATCTGTGGGACTTAGGCTCTGTCCACGTTGGGGGTCTCTGGGAGGGACAGGGACTCCAGGGACGACCCGTCCGGATCTGGGAGCAGCTCCTCCTTATCGCTGAAAAACAGGAAGACGACACCGTGAAACATGAACACGTCATCATCATTATCATTACAGTTATTGTTGTTATTATTATCATCATCATTATTATTATTATTATTATTATTATCATCATTATTATTATCATTAGTTATTATTATCATCATTATTAAAATGATCATTATCATCATAATCATCATTATTATTATTATTATTAATGACCTTATTACTACTACTACACTAACATATAATTATTACCTCATTCATTTCTAATCTTACTTTTTAAAGTCCAGTTTTAACGTTTGTCACTAATGTTTTTATAGCTATTGTTATAGCTCCTCCCACTCCAGTTCAAATATGCAAATTAAGTTATTTTCATGCCTTCTTTAAATCTGTATTATTTCTAGGCACTAAAGTTAGATTATTGTGTTTGTTTTGTTGCATATTCATATATAATGAACTAAATGTTCTTTCCTTTTCTCTATAATATTATATTTGTGCTGCCGTTGCGTTTCCATGACATTTACATTCATGCATTTGACAGATGTTTTTTTCAAAGTGACGAACAGGAGGAATATTAACAGTTAAGCTCTGTTTACTTTATTTGTAAAACCCTTTAAAAACAGTCGACCAAAGTGTCGAACAGAAGAATAAATAAAACCCAAATAGACTACGTCCAACAGGATGTGGACTTTTTACCTTTTCCAGTTTGTGACCAATAAACTTTTGTTTGTCTTCATTTCTGAACCATTAAAAACAGAATGAAGATGAACAAGTAAAACACGGATCAAAAGGATGAAATAAACAACACATTTTCCAGAGAAACAAACCGACTTCAGCGTCAGTAAATCGAGGCTTTAACTCTGAACTAAAACAGTAAAACGTGCAGAAGGCGTGTTCGTGTTCTGTACTTGATGGAGGACGAGCGGCGGGACAGCCGGCGGCGTTTCAGGGTGACGATGATGAGCGTCGCCAGCAGGAGGACGGAGATGGCGGCCATCGTGAAGAAGAGGAAGAAGGCTGAAAGACAAAGGACGGCGGCGGTCAGAGCGGATGTGTCGGCACACAGCGTTCACACAGTCGATTCAGACGGAAAACTGACCTGCTGTCCAGCGGTTCCGAGTCACAGCGTGAGTATCGACCACACCTGAGACACAAGGGACAACCGACCAATGAGCAGCCGGCAGACATTAGAGTTATTACAGAGATGTAAACGTGTCCCCAGTGTCCCCCCCCAATATTCTCCCGGTGTCCCTGATATGTTCCCAATGTGTCCCCAAAATTCCCCCAATATGTCCCCAGTGTGTCCAATATGTCCCCAGTGTGTCCAATATGTCCCCAGTGTGTCTCTAATATGTTCCAAATACATTCACAATATGATCTGATAGATACTTCAATGGTCATATTTATCATTTTTAGTCCTCTTCAGCTTCTGATCTTTGTGGGGTCCCTCAAGGCTCAATCCTGGGTCCTATTCTTTTCTCTTTACACATGTATCCTCTACTGGTTTTCGACAACATCGCTACGCCGACGACTCACAGCTTTAACTTTTCCCTGAATCCCATTGACTTGAACACTTCCTGTCTGGTTTCTTTCACAACATTGACTTGACCTCAACTCCGATAAAACAAAGGTTCTTGTAATCGGCCCACATACATTCATTATGGACCTTGGAAGAACCTCGGTTTTCTCTTTGTCCAACACGTCCAATTTGATTTGATTGTCACACTAACCACCGGTTCTGTTTAGTCTCTTTTTTTCCAGCCGATAAAAACTGTAGAAAACCATCATCATCGTCTCATAACTTTTCCATTTTCTACCTTGGCTGCAGTGGTTCATACACTCCTCCATGGTGCCGTAGCGGTTTTTGTTACCACGACAACCGCCATAGATGAAGGACCTGCAGGTGGAGGTTTTGTGGTCGTAGTAGAACATTGGGAAGGCGGCACGGCAGGGGCCGGGGTCAGAGGTCACCATGCAGTTTTCTGTGGAGACATTATGGGAATTATTACTAAACTTAGAAAATATGTCCCTAGTATCTCCCTAATATGTTCCAAATTTGTCCCCAGTACGTCCCTAATACGTCCCAGTATGTTCTCAATATGATCCTAATTTGTCCCTAGTATGTCCCCAATATGTCCCAGTATGTTCTCAATATGATCCCAATTTGTCCCCAGTATGTCCCCGTATGTTCTGAGTAGATTCCAGATATCTCTTAATAAACACTTAAATGGTTGTATTAACTGCTTCTTGTCCTCAGCTTCGTTTTTTTGTGGGATCCCTCAAGGCTCGATCCTAGGTCCGATTCTTTTCTCTTTACACATTTCCTCTGCTGGTTTTTCCTAACAGTGCTATGCTGATGACTCATAACTTTACTTTTCTATGAATCCCTTTGACTTGAACAGCACTTCCTGATTTCTAGAATACATGAATTACACCTAAATATTTAATATTTTAGCTCCTTAAATGGATGGATACAAACTCAGATTATAATTCTATTAAATTAGTTGAGTGGCCAAACATACTCAATAATTAACAAACTTTTCAAAAATGTCCTTTATTGCAAAAAAAAAAAAAAAACTCCATTAGCGCCCCCTAGATGTAACAAATTTGCGACGTCGGACATTTGAGTTTGGTTTCTTTTGATGCCGTACCTTCATATTTTGAATCCTGATTGTGTTCCGTATTTTTCTTGGACGATGGAAGCACGGTGACGCCTGTGGACGACGAGACATTTAACATCACACCTTCAATAAGAAAACCCGTACAGACAGGTGACCATGTGACCATGTGACCTCTGACCTGTGCACATGCTCCTGCAGCTCTCCTCATTGTCGTAGTTGTTCTTGTTTCCTTTGCAACCTCCGTAGACGAACATCTGACAGCGGCCCGTCAAACTGTTGAAGTACCAGCGCTGAAATGCTGCTCGGCACGGACCCACCTTTAGCTCCGCCTTGCAGCGTTCTGATTGGACGACAGCTGCGTTACATTCTGCTCATATGTGTTTGTTTTATGCAGAGAAGGTAAAGTTGAACTTACCGGCGTACTCGTCGGCTGGGATTTCTGCAGAAAAAACAGAGGAGAAATAGATTTAACAGAGTGTCTTTGAACACAACACACACCTGACCTCATCAGCTGTTATTATCCGACTGGTTTTCTGCCGCGCAACGCCAAAGGAACGTCAAAATATTTTTCATACAGCTTTTGTTTGTGTTTCACCAACTTCCACCATAGATGAATATACCAGATACTCAATAAATGTCATTTTTAACCCTTCAAATGCCATGTTTGTGCAAACAGCCATGTTTTTAATGCTAAAAACCACTAATTTATTATTTATTCCCAACATACACTACATATTATTTTTATTCTTTCATCCTGGCATATGTTAGCGATTAACACCAACAGTGGTTTGTATACATTATTAACTTTTGTGCTAAAATGTGTGCATTTTTTTTACTCACTTGGGAGAAGGGTATTACTGCACAATTTTTTTAAAAATTATGTTTATTACATTGTCAATATGACAAAAACAAATTCTACAGGTGACAGAAATTCAGGAAACATATGAAATAAAATAAACTTTGTGGTGGAATGAATGACAGGAAGGGTTCCCATGTCTTACAAAGTTAGCGTAGGAATTTAATATCGTTTACAGAATCTTGTAAATCATGCAAAAATGAAGACTTTTGAATTCTGACTAAATACAAATTGTGGAAAAAAAGTGACCTTTTAGAACCTGAAGTGCAAAGTGTGCATTAAACGTTCCCTCAGACACTGGAAGGTTCATCATCAGGTCAATGACACGTTTACTTTTACATTCAATGATGATCTACTGGTGTTGCGTTCACTGACCCAGGTGAGGCGTTACCTTTGGTCAGAGCTGAAGCCGGTTCTGTAACGGCAGCTTCGGACTCATCTGGACCGGACTCCGCCTTCTGATCCACTGGACACAAACCAACATCGTAAAGACCAGATGAAAACGGAACACTTAACCTGTCAATCTACCGGGTGGAGGCGTGTTTACCAGGGTATGAGGGCGGGGCCATACGAGGAGCTTTACCAGTTTCAGGAGCTGGATTGGAGTCTTCGGACAGAACCGGACCTGTACACAGATCAACGTCACATCAGAATCAGATCTCATGTGATGAGGAGGAGTCATGTCTGGTTTTATTTCACTGCACATTCTAAGAAAAATAAAACCGAACTACAAACTCAGCCACCGATGTTTAGGCAAACACCAGAAACAGTAACAGAAAGAAAAAAACAACAAATGACAGTGAAGGAAAATAATCCATATATTTAATGTAAAATTAGTCTGAAAATAAAACCGAGGCTGTTTAATGAACATTGAATCTGAGTTTGATAAATGACAGCGAACGGTTTATAAAAATTAAATAATAGAAACCATAATATTTATTTATTTTATACAGAATGATTTGAACACAAGCAAAAAAAAAAACAAAAAAACACAACATAATAAATGGTGTGAAAAAATAAGCTTAAACACTAGAATCATGTAAAAAAAAAAAAGAAAATAGAAGAAAAAGCACAAAAATAAATAAGTGAAATGCACAAACGCAAATAAAAGAAATTTTTGTCAAATAAGCAACAAAATGAACAAAACCAAAGAAAAACAGTTAAATAAGCAACAAAATGAATAAAGAAAAATAAATAAGCAACAAAATCAAATAAATTGTTTTTAAAAAATTAACAAAAATAGGTTGTAGACACTTGTTTTTACATGCAGTTAAAGATATATTTGACTGAAAATTCCCTTTTTCTTCAGTTTTCTCTGCTTTGAAATCATAACCTTTGACTCCAGTCTGAGTTTTAACGAGTATCTACATGATCAGTGAATTAAATATGAGAAAATACATGAAAAATCAGAGGAAATGGAGATGAAACACTTGGAACCAGAGGGTTATATGCATGTAATTACATAGGATAGTGACGGTCAGAATAGTTAGTGACTCATTTAACCATTAAAACCCACAAACAGCAGCTTTTCTAAACAGATCAAACTAAAACAACAACAAAAGATGAAACTGTCGATAAATGAAGGTTTGATACGAAGAAGTTCCGTAAACACTTCATTTGTTCAGTGACGTTTGTTTACAGTTGCGTTCAGGTGTATTCAGGTGCATTCAGGGTTCACTGAACTGGTTTGACAACAAAAACCTGACACCGCGCTGCGTTTCCATGGAGACGAGCCCTGAATGGGAGTGGCCTTTAACCTTCATCTGACAACAAACAATAAGAAACCTGCTCCAGACGATGAATAAAAGAAAAAAAACATCTAGATTTACGACAAAAAAACTAACTCCACCTCTAACTTTCCCGTAAAAAAAACAGGAAGGGGGGCGGGACTTTCCACTTTCCTTGGAATTCTTGGGGGCGGGGTGGGAACACTGATTAATGGAACATACTTTTAGTGTTACACACTTCTGCCTGCGGCATACGTCTAATGTTTTTCTATGAGATTCATTTTCATCATTTGGCTAAAGGCCAACTAGCACACAGTGGAGCTATTTAGAGGCAACCAGCTAGCTAGCACACAGCACAGCTAATTTTGGCGGATGCATAACTGTTGGTGAGTGAAATAAATAAAATAATAATAATAAATAATAAAGAAAAACAAACAAACTTGGAATCAAGATTTGAATGCATCTTCCTGAACTTCGAGGTGAGAACACAAACAGTTTACCTGGAATTCATTTACCCGGTAAATAAACTCCTGGTGATAAAAGTTCTGGTTGATGTCGGTGGAAAAGGGTCTAATATTTAAGCTTTGGTTCTTCCAGCGCCTCCTACAGGCAAAATCAGATTCTGTGAATTTAAAGTTGGACTAAAAAACAAAACAGATGAAAATCAGCTTTTGTCTGAAACCATAACCTCTGACCTTTCATTGCCCCTCCCCTCATGTGTGAATCTACCCCCCCCCCCCCAACGATGGGCTCTGTGTC
>JAPSES010096086.1:0-20530 GCA_029822895.1 Maxillicosta whitleyi | reverse complement strand
CCCCCCCCCCCCCCCCCCCTCCAGGTGACACAGCGTTCATTGTCCTGAGGAAACAGAAGCTGCTCTTCCTGCATTGGTACCATCACATCACCGTGCTGCTCTACTCCTGGTATTCCTACAAAGACATGGTGGCAGGCGGCGGCTGGTTCATGACCATGAACTACTCTGTGCACGCGCTCATGTACAGCTACTACGCCGCCCGCGCTGCCGGCTTGGCCGTGCCGCGGCCCTTGGCTGTGCTCATCACCAGCGCTCAGATCAGTCAGATGGCCATGGGGGTGATGGTGAGCGGCCTGGTGTACCGCTGGATGCACCACGGAGACTGCCCCTCCCGCCTCGAGAACATCACCTGGGCCGCGCTCATGTACCTCAGCTACCTACTGCTCTTCTCCAACTTCTTCTACCAGACGTACCTGCGCCGCCACCCCCACCCGAAGATCACCAAGACCAAGTAAGCACCTCGAAGGACAATGGGACAGAGACGTAATTTATTTAAAGGCATTATGGGATACAGCCCGCGGGCCGAAACCAGCCCTTCACAGGGTCCAGCCCGTGGGATTAATTTTTCAAATGCAGAAACTTCACTGAAGATATTAATGTTAGATTAATACAGATATTATACAAAGGTGTCAAACTCATTTTAGTTCAGGGGCGACGTTCAGCCCAATTCAATCTCAAGTGTGTTCACCCAATAAAACACCATCATAATAACCTATAAATAATGACAGCTCCAGATTTTCATTTTGCTTTTAATGTAAAAAAAAAAAAACCCAAGATTTTATGAAAATATTTACTCTTTCAAACTATTCTAATAGTGAATAATATATAATGTGAATAACCTGAACAAATATGAATGACCTGAAATGTCTTAATATTTAATAATGTCTCAATATTCTGATATAATATAATAGTCTGTTACTAAATGATTTGTGTATTTGTAGTTTGTACTCTATAAAGCGGAGGCATAATATTATTAAAATGTTCCTTATTTGAGGTTGTTCACGGTTGGTCATGTTATTAAAAACATTTTTTTAAAGATGGTTTGTAGAAGTAAATATTTTCATAATGCATCTTGACTTTCTTTGCTGTAAAATAGAGGAAAAATTGGGATTTTTTTTTTTTTACTCGTCCTGTCCATTTGAGATCTAAACTAAAATGGGTTTGACATCCTTGGCTTAATGACACCAAACCTCCAATGGAAAACGCATCAGAGCCTCATATGTTCGAGGCCACAAAAGGGGCTGATATTTTATTGTCCAATCACAGGTCAGGGTTATTAACGTTAATGTTTACATAACAGCAGGGCAGCTTATCCATTAAATTAATTAATATGTACTGTCAAACACATCACATTTTTATATCCACTTCAGTCGCTTGGAACACAGAAAAATGTGCAAAAAAGTGTCTGTCGATACCAACATTATTGGTGGTAATGTGACGGTCTCGGCCTCAAACCAAAGGCATCTTATACGTACAGACACTGTTCAGCCATCTTTGTTTGTGTGCTAAGCTAGCTAATGTGCTAAGCTAGCTAATGTTAGCAAACAGCTTACCTTAATGTAAACCAGCATTTCAGTTGATGACTTTTTCAATGTTTCAAAGAAAATATGACATAAAATGTCAATAAACAGGACGACACTGTACACATGAGAACTATATTCACAATATGTGTCAGTTTCTTATCATTCTGACACCATGTCTATGAACCATTATTGGTATTTAGCATGTTATTGAGAATTTACTGAGCCTTAAGGAGTATAGAAGAAAGTTTAGTATAAGTTGGGTTGAATATTCAAGTAATTAATATTAAAGTGTGTGTGTGTTTTTTTTTTTTTAAATTTTGTTTAACTTACTTTGGAACAAACTGGGAAATTTTTATGAATGAAGCTGAATATTGTGAATATGGTTATCAAATGTCTTACAAAAGGCTAATATCAATCTATTGCAACAGAGCCTTTCAGAATGTTTAACTCAACAAATTGTATGTTGTTGTTTTTTTGTTTTGTTTTTTTGTTTTTTTAACTGAATGACCTGAATTATAAGCAATGTTGTCGTGTTAAGTCGGTTTATGATTTTTAAGCAATACATTAATCACTTAAGCAGCAAAGATCAGGAATAAATGTGTGGAGAAACTTTTTATTTCTATTTGATTTGAAATGCCAGCGTTCATCAGGCTGATGCAACCGGCCCCGCCTCTACCCCGTCATACTGGTTCTACTGGTTTAAGTGGTTGCACGTCCACACCTGCTGCCATGTTAAAGCAGAATGAAGAAATGCCTTCTCAAAAAAAAAACTAAGATGACACAAAAACAGCTGAACTAGCTTTTTTTGGAGGATGAATTTTAGAAGCTTAAACTAAACAAAAAACTTTGATTTGATTTTAAAAATAGAATAAAACAGTGAATTGTCACATATGAAGTTACATTTTTTTTCTGTGTTTGATCCAAATTATTCGTTGTATTTCAGCTCCATTTTGATTTTTAAAAGTATCCATCCCTGCTTTTTCTTCTGTTGAACCGTTTAAACCTATGCATGTTTGCACGCCTGTATGTTCTATTTATTGTTTATCTGATGTATGACGGTGCCTGAATGACCACCTGAAGTGTCTGAAGAAACACATTTACTTTATTTATATCATTTGTATTATTTGTAACCTCACATGTCACTACTTTTGCACATAGAAGGTTGCGTGTCTGTGTTTTTTTTTTTTTTTCCCACTACAGTTCATGGTGTGATGTGAAAGCTTCTGTCTGAATACTGAGGAAAAGATGAGTGTTATGTAAATATAAACACAAAATGATGACAGGATTTTCTGTTTGATCACTGTAACAGGCCTACATGGGTCTGCTGTGGGAGAAAAACATGCAAGTTTAATTAAAAATGTCGGGATGTTTTTTTCAAAAATATGAATAAAATGATTTTTTTTTAAAAACCTGCTTCTGGTCATTTTTAAGCTATAACCAACAAGTGGTTAAAATAAACCTGCACAATGTTTTACAGCAGAAACACTAACAGGTTTAGCTTATACAGTTTGGAAATGTATTATTTTTTTTATTGCTTTTCTTCAGAGAAAACTGTTTTGTGTATAAACTGAACCATGTGAAAAATAAGTTAATAAATATAATATTCAGTGAACAGTTAAATAACAGAAAGGGTGGACAAAGGTTTAATCATATGTTGAATCATTAAATTTGAACCAGTTTGGCAAAAGGGAAAATCCATTAGAATTCCTATCAAACTATAATATTAATAATATAATGTGCTGTGTACTTTTAATACTGCTCAGGTAAATATAAGACTGTTGAAAGTTACTATCCTATAATTTAGATTACCTCTGTGTAAAACTGATTACATGCATATTTATATTTGAAAGTACTCAGATATTATAACTGCACAAGGACATTTGACCTTGAAAAAGTAGGTGAAGATGCAGCCAAAGTATAAATGTGTTGCAGATCTCTGTGCATTCTTCTGTCATTTCCCATCGTTTAGTGGCTGGCTCACAATTTAAAAAAAAAAAATCATGCAAAAATGAACAACTTTTGAATTCTGACCCAATACAAATTGTGAGAAATAATATGTTTTATAATATGAATTATAAACTCAGCACATGCCCACCTGGTTACTAGAAGGTTAACTGCATAACAAATAATGAGAGCTTTATTTTTGTCGTCAGACCCGATCAATAATCAACATTATTAATAAATGTCGTCTTTGCCCATAAGTAGCTGGAATAGGCTCCAACAACCCCCTCCACCCTAGTGAGGATAAAGCAGCTTCAGATGGTGAATGAATTAACATATTTACATGATGATCTAAGACACAGGTGTCAAACATGCGGCCCCGGGGCCAAATCTGGCCCACCAAAGGGTCCATTCCAGCCCTTGGGGTGAACGTGTGAAATGCAAAAATAGATATTAAGATATTAACAGTCATTTCAGTTCTGGTTCCATGTTCAGACCACTTCATCTCAGGTGGGTCAGATCATTCAAATACTATTATAATAACCTAGAAGGACTCATAACTCAAACATTTTCTCTTTGTAAATGTAAATATTTTCACATATTGACACTAAAACAAAGTATAATTTCACAAAAATGTAAATAATCTGAATAAATATAAAGAACCTGAAATGTCTTGAGAAATGTCAGTGCAAATTAACAATATTCTCCATGTTATTAAATGTTTTGTAGATCCACTGTGATCTGTATGTTATAATGAACATGTGGAAATGATAAAATGAAGCAGAATATTGTTAAAATTACTCTTTTTTTCAGTTTGTTCATGTTATTCACATGATTTGAAAGCATAGTTTGTAGATGCAAACATTTTTATTGTTTCATTTAACTTTTTTTCCACGCTAAAACATAGAGAAAAGTTTGGAGTTGACATTATTTATATATTATGTTATTATTTTACTGGTTCGGCCCACTTCAGACCAAATTTAGTTGAATGTGGAACTGAACTAAAATGAGTTTGACACCCCTGATCTAAGACAAACCTTTGGAAATAATTATGTGATAAAGCAGCTAAAGTGAAAAACAAATTGCTTTGTTCCAAATTCAAGACAACAAATCTCAAATTTACTAAACAGCAAGTAACATGAATTAAAACAAAAAATAAGCTCATGTTAATGAACAGGCTAAATATTTCCAAAACTGTAGATGTGATGTTATTATCACATATACTACACACACACACACACACACACACCACAGACAAAGTGATTAACAAGTAGATTTATTGCGGTTCATCAAAGGCATCACTGGATTCACCCACTTGTCCTGTCACTGTGTCAGTGTGTGGATCTGCTGCCTCCAGTGTTCGCTCCAGCTCTGTAGTTCACTCAACCGTCTTTGTTTGTTGTCTTCCGAACGGGACAACTCCAACCTGAACAGCTGCTCGAACCGCTGACACACGTATGCACATGAATCAAATGAACGAAACTGCACTTTGTATGTCTGCTGTGAATGTGTGTGTGTGTGTGTGTACCTTCACAGTAGCATCTCTCTCCTTTACAACACCTACATGTGCCAGGGTGCACTTGGTTGTGGTGATAGATGGTGTTGTTGCCGTGGTTACAGAGGTCAGTGAAACGTCTGGGTCATTGGTGGGGGTCGACAGGTATGTAATACCAGACCAGGTCCTGACACACAAACCAGTAGTGGTTATGGTCAAGGTCAAGTTTATTTATATAGTATATTTACAACAATGCAAAGTGCTCTACAAAGATACAGGTAAAAATAAAAGATACAGTGAAAGTAATACTAATATGTGTACATAGTAGATAGGATAGTACTAAAACTGATAAAACAGATGCACAGTAACAGGATAAATAGTATCTAAAAACACAACCAGAAGATAAAATAAATAAAAGCCAATGCAAATAGGTGCACCTTTAAAAGAGCACTTAAGTTATGAATAATGCACTGTACTGTGTGATTGCAGAGCAAAAAAAAAAATATCATGGCCAATATCATGTGATAATTTATAATCTGATAGATTGTAGAATTTATATGTCTGTTTGTCCTTTTTAGTTTATTTTGAGATCATCCTTTATATAGTGATATATTTATGTGATATGTTGTGTTTCTTATGTTCCCATATTCTCCCTGTGCCATGTGTTGTGTTGTTCTCTCTGATGTATTACTAATGGAATGTGTTAATAAAACAGTCATATGATGAGTTGGAGGTCACCTGATGCCTGTGTGGGGTCTCTGTTCTATCATGGCTTCTGTCTTCATGGTAACCAAACTGTCATCAGTGTGCTGCTGTTGTGATGCTGCTTGGATTTCTACAAAAACACAACACAAAATGAAGAAAAACACTCAACAGAAGAATCTAGATTTTTTTTTTTTTAGCAAAAGTGTAATATTACCTTCAGGTGTCATGTGATCCAGCAGATCAAGGAACTTCTCTGCCAAAGAAGCCAGTGACGTTACAAATTCATCCCCTTTTCGCCTCACACAATCCTGAACATAAAGACCAGTGTTGGATAAAGGACTGGAAAGTAGAAGTAGAAGTAGAGGAACCCGACCAAAAAATGACTTTGGTTCAAGTTCAAATCACCAACTGAAAGGCTCCTCAAGTTCAAGACTTTAAAGCAGTGTATGACTTTATCACTAATGTTTCTTCATATTTGTAAAACCCATGTGATAGCCGAATTATCACTAATACATTAGTCGTGTTGTGCTCACCTAAAACACTTCCCACAGTGGACGACTTCGAAGATGACTCCATCACAAGCAGTCAAGCAGTTTGTTTACATACCAAACCAACAGGTCACTCAGGCTGTTTGGGAGGTTTGTTGTGAATGTTCCATGCAGCTGCAGTGTCTGTTACCGGGTCAGAAGAAATGGAAGGATTCAGTGTAAGCTGACTGTCATCTTATATTATAAGAAGACAGTCAACTAACACTGATTATAAGACTTATATGGGGTGTGTGATCATGAAAAACAATACTTAGACATCAGTCTCATGGCATTTTCAGAATATGTCATAGGTTTATCATACACACCTCAGAAGCATACAGGGTATGGACGGGTCCTCACTCCTTACAATACATGTATGATGAGCTTACACAATGACATTTTCTGAAAACGGCATGAAACTTGTGTCTAAGTATTGTTTTTCACAATAAAATACCCCAGATTATAAGAAGACAACTGACTTACAGTAGCGGCTTTTCCACTGACCCTCAAATTGCCTGAATATAACTCACCATAAAATTTACCTCATGGAAAAATGACAATTTCACCAAAACTCTCATTTTTTGATTAAGGTTTTTGCGCTGGTATAGCAAAACCACAATGGAAAGACCTTTTTCTGCAACTAGAGTCATGTGAATAAAAAAAACAGGATGTTGAGGATGTTACAATAAGTGAAGAAGAGTTTTAAAAGGAACATGGTGTGGTATGTGTGAACACACCAGGAAAACAATTTTTTTTTTAATTTAGAGCAGTAATATATAAGAATAAGAATAATAATAATGAATATGTAAATCAACACGATATTTATGTTTGTCACCATGTTTATGGAATGACTTCTGTGTCATCTCGCAATAATAAAGTAACAAATCATCCCATTTGTAATTTAATGAGACTAATGATTCCTTCCATTTCTTCTGACCTGGTAGCAGACACTGTTTCCTTGCTTGTTGTCTCTGTGTCCGCTGGTGCAGCGTGGAATTCCCATTCCCACAAGCACTTCATGACACAATTTCCAAAAACGCCTGAGTGACCATCAGCTTGGTATGTAAAACAGACAGCAATGGAATCATCTTTAAAGTTGTTCACCGTGAGGGAAGTGATTTAGCTGCATAAGCACAGAAAAACTAATGGATTAGTGATATTTAGGCTAATATTCGGGTTTCACAATTTTAAAAAAATTGCGATGAAAGTCATACACTGTTTTAAGTATCTAGTATTTAATGTACTTAAGTATATCATGTAATCTACAATTACTATTACAAGTAATAAAAGCAAAAGTCAATGATAATAGCAACCAAAGGCAGTCAGAAATTCTGGAATATTCCGCTGCTGTTCACACCAACAGATCACCGACAGGTTGAGTGTGGACCATCGTTTGCATTTGTTCATTACAACATTAGGCCTAATGACAAATCAGCTTCCTGACTGATCTGTAGTCTCAGCAGTAAAAACACCAAATTACCTTTGATTTATTTTTTGTAATAAGTAATGATACTATGCATTAAAAAGGTATCAGAGGAGAAGTATGCAACTGAGTTAGGAAATGTAGAAAGTAAAAGTGAAAGTAAACAGAATAAAAAATACTTAGAAAAGTACAAATTCTCCCAAAACATACTTTAGTGCAGGAGTAGTGGTATTATTGGTTTGTCACTACACAACAGACAGACAGGACTGATGGAACAGGGTGACAAACTGACTCCGCCCCCTCCATACCTGGAGGGCCTGGTGTGAGCAGCAGATGGCACTGTGCAGCTGCTGCTGTCGGAGCTCCTCTCTGCTGCAGAGGGACTGAAGATCCTCCAGAGACAGAGACGGGCGCAGTTTGTTCACTATCAGGCACTGAGACAGAGACAGACAAACACAGAAGGTTTGGGTATGATGTCACTGATGATGTCACTCTGAGTGGAAAAACAGAGTAACAGTGTTCCATTTACTGAGGGAAGTCGACTGCCTGTCCTGTCATCAAAACCTAGGGAAACCAGATCAAAACAAGACAATGGGGGCTGTAGATGTAGACCGCAGGTGTCTGTCCTAACCCTAACCCTAACCCTGGGACAAAACCAGCCCGCTAAATCCAATCTGGCCCATGGGATGAATTTAAATTTCTGTATTGTCCATTTACTGATGGTAAACGTTCTTCTATACTGTAGTTCTTTTCTACACCTTGGTCCTCAAAGTGCTTTACAAAGCCTCACATTCACACACCAGTAGGAGGATACTATACTAATGTACCATGCCAGACCTACTGGGAGCAATTTAGGGTTCAGTGTCTTGCTCAAGGACACTTTGACATGTGGACAGTAGGAGCCAGGATTTGACCTGCCAACCCTTTGGTCATTGGACAACCCGCTCTACCATCTGAGCCACAGCCGCCCTAAAGGTGTCAAAATCATTTTATTTCATGTTCCACATACAGACCAATATGGTCTCAAGCAGGTCAGACAACTAAAATAATAACATACTAACCAATAAATAATGATAACACAACATTTTTCTCTTTATTTTAGTCTAAAAAAGTAAAATTACATTAAAATATTTACATTTACAAACTATCCTATCACAAAAAGTTGTAATAATCTGAATAAATATAAACCTGAAATGTCTCAAAAAAAGTGGAATTTTACCAATATTCTGCCTGTTACTAAATGTTTTGTGTATTTGTAGATCCATTGCTATCTGTAAGTTATAATGTACGTAAGATGAGGCATAATATCATTAAAATTGCACTTATTTTCCTCTTCACAGATAAATCCATCATAGCAGATCTAGTTCAGTGAAGCACTGACCAGCAGCTGATCTGTTAAACATACAGGTCAGTACCTTCTCCTTCTCACTGTCCGTCATTATCTCCTCCAGCTTCTGCATGATCCCGCCCACCTCTTCTTTAAGTTCCGCCTCCTGCTGTTTCTCATGGATGCTAATTAAAATTGCTGGTAATGAATGAAGCAACTCCTCGAAAACAGAAAGCTGGTTCAACAGCTCTGACGGACGGACAGACAGACAGACAGTGAGAATGTGACTTCAACTTAAGACATTATACTTGATTTAGGTTAGTTTAAAGTCAACCTTCTTTGCTGGTGCTCAGAAACGTCTTGGCCTGTTCCTGGTATCCCAGCAGCCTTTGCTGCATGCTCTCAGCCCATTGGTCTATAGAGTTGGGAACCAGGAAGAACTTGGTGATACAACGCTCAGTCCTGTAGAAGTCCTGTGAGTGAAAGACATAACATCACTGAGCTTCTACGTCCTCTTCATGAAGAATACATAGTTTAAATAGTCAAACAGTCAGATGTTCTGTAGCCACTGCCACCCTCGGTGAGATTGAGAGGTTGGTTTTTTTTAGTTGAACATGTAATCTAAATCATTTAAACTTTGCCAATAAATTATTGTCCACATTTGCTAATCCACGAGAAAGTTTTGCTGCCAAGAAATCAATTAAGTGACGCTGTCATTCTCTCCACGCTGAACAAAGTCACCCTCCAGGATTCCTACAAGTTAAATTTAAGATTTTTTAAGACCATTTTAAGATGAATTAGAGCAGAAGGATGGGGTATACCTGGGACATTAATCCATTTCCTTCATGAACTGGTGTTTATTTTTATATTCAACTAATTCTGTGAAGCCGTGTGAGGCCAGCTCATTGTGATATAGAGCTCTACAAATTAAACTGAATTGAATTTGACATCTTCTGGAAAGAAGCTTTACAGTATTTACTCATATCTATGTTGATAACCTGTTGATCGCCTCTGTCATACTGTTTAACATCGTGTTTCTCCTTCTGAACACAACACTTTTCTTTGGATCATCTATGTCTACTCAAGTTGAGCATCATTTTTACTACAACTGACCAAAAACAGGGTCTGTGTGTTGCACAGACTCATTTTACAGATTTTACTGTAAACATGTCCAAAGAATCCACATAAAATCACCTTAAATAATAACATACCCCACATTTGGACCCCCCTTCCAACCCCATAATAATAATAATAATGATAATAATAACAAACCCAACTCTTTGTACATATTGTTGCCTCTTTTGGCATGGATCCAGCTGATGTCATCATGTCTATGCGTGTGGTGATGTCAGCATATCAAATGGCTCTATATATTTGCCAAGTTGGAAGTAAATTAAACAAATGTTTGTAATGTATTTTTATAGACATCTGAAATGTCACCTATTATAAGTAAATGTAATATTTTAAAATTCATAAAATATTTGAGGTTTAAACTACTTTTCCCAAAATGTAACCACATCTATTTTGGGTCACTGGCAATCTATAAACAAGCAAACAAACCAAACCAAACCAAAAACAATACCCCTTGTCTCCCCTTTGGGGGGCAGGGTAAGATTAAGAATAACCAAAAGAAACCTATGAAAATAAGACATCATAAACAGCAGAAACTAAATAACCCTGCCTTACCTCAGCGTTCAACAGCAGGACGTCATAGGCCTTCCAGAGCACAGAGTTCACTGTGGAGTTAAAGGAGCTGAAACACACACGTGACAGATGAGTATCTGCTGATCAGCACCTGGCTGCTCAGTTCACGTCATACTCACTGTGTTTTCTGTTCCGTCACTGGTCTGTGTCCAAATATCTGCACCCTTCGGTCTGTTCTGCTGGACCTGCCACCCCTCCTCATGCACACGTTTGACACAAATTAATCAAGAGGAGACACTGCGCGGTATGTTTGTTGGCTTTTAATATTGATTAAAGGTTGTAAGAGTGTATTTACCTCTGTCCACTAACACTTCTCCGATACTGGGTGGTGCTCTGACCTGCACACAGTTTGTATGAGCTGTACCATAACAGTTTCTTAAGTCTTTTTTAACTGCACAATAGTCACTTTGAAACATAGGTATGTACAGTAGTAAAGAATAAATCAAAGACCAAGCAGGAGACAGTTATAAAATCTTATCAATAGAGCAATAACTTACAAAACAACCGGAATATTTGTTTTTGAGTCCAAATAAAGTGAATAAGATTAATAAGTGACTCAGAAAAGGTCAGAGGCTGGCCATGGATGTCAGAATTTACTGGTTGTCCTTCTAAGACGCAAAAGTCTGTCAGTGACCAAAACCATCTATAAATGTAAATACCTGTAGATCATCCAATATCCTATTATTTAACATTTAAATTGGTTTATAATGTAGTTTGTCATCTTTTCATGGTCATCAAATATGACCCGTTTGGATGTCAAGAGGCTCCATAGTGAACGTGGAAACACTGTCATCTTCTACAGCTTTGATTCACCAGTAAAACCCATAGAGTTGGTTCAATAATTTTTAAAAATATTTTTTGCTAAAAAAAAAAGTCACATTTCCTTCTGTTTTCCGTGTTTTTATAGAATAACTTTTGTGAATTTACTGAGTTTTCATGAACTTCTACATCAGTGAATTAAATATAGGAAAATACATGATTTACACTGAAAAATACAAAATATAGAGGATAATATTCTAATAAATGGTGACAAATCACTTAAGAAAGGTTAAATAGATTTTTAAACTGTGTTGGACTTTGCATCAAAAACACAGGTGGAGATATAAACAGAACTCATAGTTTTGCTAATGCTATGCTATTAGACAGCTTTCGTAAGAGTAGAAATGCACACAGACAGACACTTTACCAGCAGATGCTCTTCTTCTCTGTTCTTTCTCTGCCGGATCATCCTGGCTCACACACAACCTGGCAAATGAAGACAGACTCATCAGTACTCCTGCAGTAGTACATGCAGTACTACTACTGTAATAGCTGTGATCTACCTGTTCAGGGACTTGACCACACCCACCACAGGGTCATCGTGGAAATCCACACCTGGCCGGCTTGGCTGCAGTAAGGCAGGAGGCAGAGCAGATCTGACCTGCTTCCTGGCTTTATGATGAGCTGAAGGAGGGAGGTCTCCCTGGAGAGGGCGCTGTTCTGAACCCTAAACACCAAAAACACCTGGATACAGCAAGTATAGATGAATGAAGACAGGTCAGAGCAGACAGACAGTTACCTACCCATGAGTAATCCAGGTACTGACAGCGTTCCCTAAGCACCTCACTGACAGAAGACAGGAAAGAACACACCTGATCTGGAGATACCTGCACATGCACAAATGCAAGACAAAATAATGAGTCACATAACACAAACATTACAGTTGTTGACTCTCACACAGTCTGCTGTTTCTAAGGTATGTCTGAATTTCCTGTGCATGTATCCATGTTCCTTGTGTGTATACCTGAGTGTGTACCTGTGTTTCATGTCTGTTGTCTGTCATCTTCCTTAATTCACACATCTTGCTGCTGATGATAGATTGCTGCTGGTTACTGCCGGCTGCCTGATGTGGTCAAATTCATGTTAGCAGACAGACAGATATGCTGCTTTTCCACTGTAAAGTCTGTGTCAGCTCGACTTGACATGGATTTTTTTTTTTTAATCTTTCCACTGTGTGTGCAGGAGCTACCAGACACTACTATGATCAATTTCACCAAGGATCCAAGTGGGCAAAAATGACACTAAGCCCCTGTAGATCACAGACTGGTTGATTCAGAATCATCACTGTGTCAATAAGAGTAGGAACATAAGGCACAGACTCAGAAGTGGACCACAGATTTGTCTGAACAACTATATTCCCAACTGAAAAAAATCTGAAATGATCATTTCTGAAATAAAATCACAAAAGTTTTAAGTTTCATTTTCTTTCATTGTCACCTTACTCATCACTATAGTCGCACTGACGATGACGACACATCATTTACATCGATAATGTCAGCAGACAGGTGACAGACAGACAGGTACCTCGGCCTTGATTTGAATCTGTGTGCTGTTGCGTATTTTCTGGATTTTCTCCACAAATGTGAACTCAGACTTCAGGAAGGAGAGCTTCTCTTCTAAACGACCTGATACCTCCTTCACCTGCAGGAGGAGGAGGACGACTGTAAACCTGACATCACACCAGACCTGAGAAACATAATGATGATCTGGTTCACACCTGCTGTAAGCTCTTGGACTCAAACGTCTGCAGCTGAGTGTAGATGGACTCCTCTGTCACACTTAGCTGATGGGTTTCCTGCTTCAACCTTCTCTGAAACATCTTTAGCTCCTGAGGTGCAAAGTCACCTCCTTCACTGAACAGCCTGCAGACAGAAGGGAACACAACACTTACTAGAAGAAGATCACACCATCCTGATCTGGACTTATCCCCCAAAGGTGTTGTGGGTGGTACCTGAAGGAGCTGAGGAGCTGTGTGGTTGTGTGTTTGACCTCTTCCAGTCTGAGCTGCATTGTCTGTCTGAAAGCTGTCTGACAACACTGAGTGTCTTTGATATGATGATCAACGCATTCCTGTAGGGTGGAGTGAAGAGTCCCCAGACTAGAGACAAACAGAGCGAAGTGAGGCTGAGAAAGAAAGACACTGGCACGCAGAGTGACTATGTTGTCACTGCTCACACAGATAAAATCCGCTGATCTAGGGTCAGGCAGTACCGCTGGCTGTTGTTGACCGTTGAAATGCTGTCTTCCATGTTGGACACAGTGACAGAGAACTGTTGGTTCTTCCTGCTGATGGAGTCCTGGAGCTCCTTCAGCTCCATCCTACAGGAGGCCAAAACGTCTGACATCTGCTGACAATGAATGTCTACACTCTGAAGATGGAGCTGCAGCTCAGCTACACACACACACAAGCACACACACACACACACACACACACACTGTCAAGCAGGTAACATCTAAAACTATACTTTGTCTGAACAAAAGAAAAAACAAAAATATAATTCTGGACATTTAATTAAGTTACACTAACTTTTTACCAATCATTTAGTACATTCAATGCAAACTAAGCAAATCAACTACATTCAACATGGACTCCAACCGTATTGTGCGTGTCCCACCTTGGCGAGGCTGATATATGTGTGTCTGGATGAATTGGGGGTCAAGTTGCTGCAGTTGGATCTCCTGGACCAAAAGTACTTCCTCCTTCCTGGCTGTTACCATGGCACCAGCTGAGCTGAGGATGTCCTGGAAATGCTGCTCCACGTGGTCCATAAAGAGAATCCTCATCCTGCACATCGTACAGAGTATGTATCGCCATGGTATTTGACAATGTAAGAGCATGTGTCTGTGTGTGATTACCTGTTCAATGTCTGTGCGAGTAGCTCCACAGGAAACTCAGTCAGATGTGTTGTCTGCTGCAGGGTACCTGGTGGGTCAGGGGCGGGGCACCTGAAGGCAGGGCCACTGTAAACCACACCTCTCGATGATGTAAATGTGACTGAGGAGCCGATGTCACAGAGATCCAGCAGTGAGGAGTCAGCCTGGAAACACACAAACACGTGTTTTGTTTCAGAATCTGTAAAGAGGCTACCGTTAGAAGCACTGATTGGAGTCTTACCTCAGTCAGCTTATTTTCAGAGGCCTGGGTAAGGTATGACTCATCCTGATCACTAATTGGATGATGCTTCTCCTCTGGTTTCTTCATTTCAGCTTTCAAAATGATTTCTATATAAACAAACCAGTTAAGAGACCAGACTGGACCAGATGAACAGAGAAATCTGTTTATAATTCATGCAGACTGACCCGTGCAGATGGATGGAGGGTAAAACTCCTGCATTTCATGTGAATTCTGCAAAGGAAGAGAAGATGACGTGATATAACTTGAGACAATTTTGGTCAGCCTCATCTTGTCTGTTTGGAAACAGAAGTGACCATCTATTAATGCGAGGATAGAGCTGAGGATGTGGGACATGTGATTAGCAATAGGAATTGATAGGATTTTATCAGTAGTATTTTAATTTTATCAGTTTGAGTGGGAAAAGAAGTAGTTGAACATGTCATAGTGGAGTTTGTTTGACCATTTTCCAGAGCAAATCATTCCCAATGTCACACACATACATCACAGTACACACAAACAGAAAGTATTTTCCTTAACTGTTTAATGAACAAATGTAGATATTCTAAAAGACTGATGATTTTAAAACATGTTAGGGTGATATGATCCAGACTGGGCAGTGGTTCACTCCTGGTGAGTGACAGACAAACAGTATACAGTCCAGTTACTCTGGAGATCAGTCAATGGATTTGTCAATGGAGAGATCAAACTGAAATAAACATGTATTTAAGTCTTTTATCAGTTAATAGTGTGACAGTTGTGGGACACAGGTGGTTTTCACCCAACAGGGGTATGATAGTAGTGTAGTTGCTGTGGTTACCGGTGTGTAGGTGGTGCTGAGGTGGAAGAAGGTGCTGAGGCTGTTATTGTAGGCACGGAATTCCTCCAGAAAGAGAGATGGGAGATGATCCAACACGTCATACTGATCAGAGACAAACCTAGTACAGCTGCATGAATATAAAACACACACACACCTTAACTTATCTATACCATGTTGGAAGATATCACATGACCTGGCTAACATGCAGAGGCTGCATAAGTGTTGTAATCAGCCTAGTTTTAAAAAGGCCATTCCTGTCAGTATAGTGATGGAACAGGCTGCTGCTCATGGGACCATCGAACATAAGTGGTTTTAATTAACACCTTAAATGTACTTGGTAACTTATTTTACATTACAAAGACATACGTAGACTTACTTTTTGCTACGCTTTGATATATTTGAATATTTGCTGAGTTTATACTCACTATGATTTCTTTATTGATTGATGTATCTTTTCTATTAAGTTCACTAAGTTCATTAAGTCTGTAATTGTAGATAATACAACAATTCTAAGTTTTATCTACTACTGTACTTATGTTCATTAAGTCACACCAGGTGACCCTGGCAAATGCCACTATAGTATTTCACTAGAAGACTACTTCTGTGTTATGCTGCTACTATCCAGTCTGCACTGGAAACAAAATTTGCTTACATATGAAGATACCATTCCTCTCATCAGTTCTTATTAAATATCCAGAAATGATAATAAATTACCTATGTAAGTATGGATTACAGGACGCAGCATAAGGGTTTTCTGGTATAGATCAGGTAGTTATTCATACCAGATCACGAACTTGTGTATTTTCTATAATTGTTCTGTTTACACTGTACTTTTGTACATTTGAGTCAACAGTACCTGTCTTTGAGGCCCTGAAGGTACTGAATCGTTTTGTCCAGAGTTGTCTTCAGAGCGTCCTCGCTGCTCTCCTGACGAAGTCCACTTAGCAGATTATCCAGATGCACCTTCTTTTTCTGACAAGAGCAGTTAAGGTATCATGGGTGCACCTGCTATTTAAGTCGAAGGTCAAAGATAATGACATCATTTGTGTCACTCACCTGAATGTGTTGTTCCTGCGATTTCCTGACATCATCTAGACGTTGCTGTGCTTCATCTTCTTTGCTTTTGACTCTGCTGCTGTATGTTTCCCATAACAACACTGCAGCTTGCATCACAGCGAACACACTTCTGCTGAGGATGAAAGCGTGACGGGCCAGAGAATCCGAATACACCTGAGGACAGACAAGTTTGATAACATTAACATGATGTACGTACATACTGGTGAAAATGTAAACACAGACATGTGATCACAGTTTTACAGTGTGTGTGACTGACTGACATCTAAAGCAGCTAGCTGCTCCTCGTCATTGCTCTGGCTCTGTCCAATCAGAGGGAGGAGCTGCGCGTTGACGATGTCTGTCACCTTATCCTGTGACAGCTGCTGAGCCAAGAGCGCCACCTGTAGAACAAGTAAGACTCCTCAGTCATCATTATCTTTTTGTATTATACTTTCATGACTTACGATTGGAGACGTACAGGAGATGTAATGCATGTGATGTGTTCAATTACATGTTTTTGTTTTTAAACTAAAATAGAATAGAATAGAATAGAATAGAATGTTTGAACAATAATACACCGGACTACAACTCTACCACAGTGGAAATAAAAACAACATAGAAAGGATATGTATATAAGGTAAAATACAATTTAAAAAAAACAATTTGCTTGAGTTATGAGTATTGCACTAAGGTAGTGTGAGTATTGCATTGTTCATTAGACTGGGGGGGTGGTAAGTCAGTCAGTGGAGAGGGGGATAGATTTAACTGCTTGTGGGTAGAAACTGTGCTTGACTCTATGTTTGTCTTGGCTTTTTGTTTTGGCTTTAGTCTTGCATTATTACTAGGCTTCTATCATAACAGTGACAGAAAAACTAATTCAATTATTACTTGCAATTAATTGTAACTAAGATAGGAGCAGCTATAATATGGTCATCTTTCCAATGCGGGCATACGTTTAAACTTAGACGTACATGTCTAACCTGTAGAAGGTATATAATTCTCCATAATGTAGTGGTTGTTTTAACGGAGGGGATGGAGGTGAAAGAAGACTTGTTTTTCATCTACATTCCTCACAGATGGATAGATTACACATTGCCAGTCAAAAACAATCTGAAATATACCAATGTCAACATAATATTGCACTACATTCTATTGGGCTGCAAAGATGGTAACAACAGAATTGCACATTTGACACAATCATGATCACGTTGACAGATCTAACAAGATCTAATCTAACAGTTTGTCAATGTAAGCTGATCACTAATACTGTAAAGCTAGTTTTAAATTACACATGTATAGTTACTAGGGATGTAAACAATTAATTGACTCTCAGTTAAATATTGACAAGAATTTGCTCAATCGACCGTAGGGGGCGCCACTCCCCAAACTAGGCTGCATCGTGGGTGCAGAGCGGCATCTCCACTCCATTTTTTTTTTTTTTTTTTTTTGCTCCATTTTGTGGGGTAGTGATGCAAAGTCAGAAATGCCCATTTCCTCTAAACTGCCCCTCTTCAGATCCAAGAATTTATTGAATTTCTCTGCAGAATTTATTTAGTTCTACTGCATACATTTTATTGCCTGCACTGATACAATAAATCAATCATTAAGGAACATGACATGAAGTTTATAAAAAAATATTTAGCTTATCAACCCTATCAAAAGAAAAATTCAGGTTTGCAAAAAAATTGCCACTTATCAATTAATCGTTAATTGATGAGGTCAATCAACCAATGATTAATGGATTAATCAATAATTTGCATCCTTAACAGTTACAGTATCATCTAATTATGATGCTTTGCCCTAGTTTTGTTATTGTCCTTGTTATTTTTAGTTGTCAGCCTGAAAAGTGTTAAAGGATATTTGGGTACAACATGGTATGAAGCATATAAGAGCAACAAAAGTTCTTTCAAATGTAATTAATACTGCATTAAAATAAAAGCTGATTGACCACAGTAAAAAAAAAATATATTTTCTGTGAATATTTTGAAAAATATTCCATGAATATTTTTTTGATTAATTTGGACTCCAAAGATTAATCTTACATCTCTGCTGTTCAACCAAACATCAACGTTCAGTGTTGTCAACTTATTAATTCCTATACATCCTTAAATATGGATTTTACACCCAGACTGGTGCAACAGTCCAGTCAAAAGGTCTCTACAATAACAACCTATAATTTGACAATGGTTCTAATTAACTTCCTCATTACTGCAGTCAACTGCAATTCCCAGAATGCATTTCAGTAATTTCAATGACCAAATACAGAAATAACAGCCGTTACCTCACAGTGCTGCAGCTCCGCCAGATGACCCTGCCACGTCTGCTCATAACGACAACGCAACTGCTGCAAAAAGTCAGTGTGAAGGCTCTCTGTGCATGTGCACGCACACACGCACACACATACACACACACACACAGTAAGGATGAGATGATGCACAGTCAAACTCAAACATTCAGAAATAGAAAACAGTTACCGATCTGTTGATTGACAGCTGTTAGTTGGTTGAACCAATCAGAGACCAGATCAGTGGAGGATGTAGGTGGGACCAGGGAGCTAAAACACAGTGATGAGTACCATCAAATATTAACCGCTGACCATACAGTCAACCATGAGATGATGTAACACTAACCAGATCTTGCTGATGATGTCACAGCGTTTCTCTGCAGCATTTCTCCAGGTTTGTATTGTCTCTTGAATTGTCTGCTGCTCTGAGATTAGCCGCCTCTCCACATTACCACTGTACTGTTTCCTACAACACAAACATTGTTGTAAATAACATTGGAAATACTGCAAACCTACTATAACTGCTGGATGAAAATGTTGTAAACACTGTTTGCTTTCTGGGGTTTTTTGGGGGGGTTTTTTCATGTAAAAGACAATGTTTAAGATGGTCATTAAGATGATGTGTTTTCATAATTTGATTTTGAATGATAAAAATTAATATTGCACTTCTCAAAATACAGTTATTTTCTGTTTGTACTGACTTAGGAGTGATCGTAAAAAAATTGTATTATACCTAATAACTTTTGAATTTCCCCCTTGGGAGATGAATAAAGTACCATATCTTATCTTAGTAAGCTGAAATTATGAAAGCATGGATGCATGCCAGTTCTTAAATTCATCATACAGACAATTTAAGATGAAACTTGTATGTAAGTGATTTGTGCATTAGGGGGAAAGACCTGGTCATACTCAGATCTTACTCTAATTGTTCACTATTGCTGAGAAATAAGTGCATTATTTATTTTTGAAACAAACGTATGACAATGACATGAGGAATATAATCAAATACTGCACAGCAGGATGTTAACGTACTATTTTATACATAAAAGAATTTCTGCCTTGACCTTTTGTACCCTAGTCCCCTCGTCCTCTCATGCACTATGTGGCCCACCCACCTAAAGTCCTCTATAATTTGGGTGACTCTGCTCCTCCTGCAGTGGTTCACACAGTCCTCCCAGTGTAGTCGAAGGCCTGCCTCCCTCTGCAGGTTCTCCTCCAGGAGGCACAGAAGCAAACGGGCACAACTGCGCCGGTTAGCCAGGAGAGACTGGTTGATCATCTGATACAGAGAGAAACACTGATGATAGGTCAAACTGTACTGATTAACATGTGAATTCAAAAGGGTCAGAGGTCAAGTGTGGTAGAGTGTTACTGTGGCCTCGCTGTGGATCAGTCGGTGGATGTCAGATGGCAGTAGAAAACTGATGTTCTCCAGCAGGTGACAGTACTTCTTGAGTACAGCTCTGATCTAAACAGACACATACAACAATTTGTTCTATTGGTTCTAAATGTTACTTTGTAAAAATCCTATCTGTTGATATTTTATTCTGTAGTTTATTTTACTCTGCCATATACAATATCTGACTTTTTGTGGTGATTTCAGCATTTGAATACTTTTGAATAATTTTTCCTAGGGCTGTCAAAAGATTAATTTTCTTGATCGCAAATAATCTCAGAAATTTCATAGTTAATCGCGATTAAAATTGTAAAATTGATGTTTTGCAGTAAGACCGTTGGAATCTAAAGTTAAACCCACAATGCAAAGTATTTCTGACCATTGTGTCTTAAATTGGA
>JAPSES010096053.1:0-20539 GCA_029822895.1 Maxillicosta whitleyi | reverse complement strand
TCATTTAAAATTTCTATATAGGCCTACATTTCTTTGTTTGTACCTTTTTTTTCCCTCTTTACTTCACACACAGGGTGGGAAAAAAAAAGTGTGATTAACCAGGAGACAATTGTAAAATGTTATCATGGATATTGACACAATAAAGTATTTTAAAAAAAACAAAAAACAAACATAAGGTCAAACACAGGCCAAAAACAGCCCACCAAAGGATCCGATCAGGCCGTGGGATAAATTTGTGAAATACAAAAATTATGGTTCCAAGTGGTTCGGACCAGTAAAATACTATCATAACAACCAATAAAATAATGACAACTCCAAATGTTTCCTCTTTGTTTTAGTGCAAAAAAGTGAAATGACATGAAAACGTGTAAATTTACAATCTATAATTTCACAAAATGTAAATAACCTGAAAAATATGAACAATTTGAAATGTGCAATTTTAACAACATTCTGATGATGATCTCCTTTCGGCTTTTCCCTTCAGGGGTCGCCACAGCGAATCAGATACGTATATTGATTTGGTGCAAGTTTTTACATCAGATGCCCTTCCTGACACAACCCACTGTATTTATTTGGGCTTAATTTTAACAATATTCTACCTGCTACTAAATGTTTTATGCATTTATTGATCCAGTGTGATCTATAAGTTGAAATGCACTTCTGTAAATGATAAACAGAGGTATAACATTATTAAAACTGCACTTACTTTTTCTTAAGACATTTCAAGTTGTTCATGGTTGTTCATGGTATTTAGATTTTTTTTAAGGATAATTTGTAGATGTCAACATTCTTATAATGTAATTGTACTTGTTATTACTGTTGTTATTTTACTGGTCTGGCTCACTTGAGATCATATTGGGTTGAATGAACTAAAATGAGTTTGACACCCCTGTAATACAGATCTGCACTTTGTTTAAGTTGTGTGTATACGCACGCCTGTGTCACTGCTATGAGGCTTATTTAGATCATGATTATATTTAGGTGGTGGCGTTAATGTGCAACACACATTTACAAACAATCTGGTTACTCATATCCTCGTATCATAAATCCTACAATTCCAGATGGACACTAATGACAGGGTCAGCATCTACGTATTGCAAGGTAAGTAAAGTTAGGTGGTGTCAATGCCAAAAGTTTGAGTGACATATATAGTGAAGAATCTCATACGAATGTGTGTATGATCAGGTTTTGATGGTGTGTGTTTTTCTTTTCCCAATTCAAAATATGGGAGCTTCAGTACATAAACACTGAAAGAGTCACTATCAAACTAATAGTGAAAGTAAGATTGTACCTTTTTTCTTCTTCTGTGGATCCTTCACCTTCACTTGAACTTTCACTTTCACCTCTTCTTCAACCTTAACTTTTGCTTTTCTGATCTTCATCGGCTGACCGAGGACCTCCTTTCCATTTAATGTCAGAGCTTTAGTCAAATCCATTTGTGAGGCCAAATCTACATGTGCATGTTTTCTGTAACCGAAAAATTATATTAGTATACATTTTAGAGAGCCTACCTTGAAACGAGTCAAACAGGTTAAAAACACACTTACCTAGTACGGTCCAGTCGGATGTCCTGAACCAGGACACTTTGCGTCATAAAGTAATTGGCTAGTGAATTTTTGAGTTCTTCGAATTGTGTTGATCTGTTCAGGTTACCAACATAAAGACAATAACCTACAGATAGGAGGAGAAGGAACTGAGTGAGGATGAGAAAACATACTGTTTACACAAAGGTTTTTCACTTTTCCTCAGTTCATACCATCATTAATGAGTTTCACTTTCTTTGGTGGCGAGGTGGTGTCAGTGGATTCTGCTTTGCGTTTCCCCTTTACTGAAGGGAAAAAGTGACACGGATTAGATATAATGTATAGAAACATATGCAACATGCACAATAATGTGGCAGTAAATTAAAATTAAATTATTAAAATAACGAAAGCAATCATTTTATTTAACTTTTATACCTTTTTTTTCTCACAACGACTAATTTAATTTTTTATAGTAACCACATTTTACTGATAATACTGGTGTATTTTTACTTAGAAAAAATGTCAGAATGTCACTGTTATTAGTGGCTGAGTATTATCAGTGTACGGTTCAGAAGTAAAACACCTGAATACTTCTTGCACCACTTCTGTTGTGTTCTTCATTTTCAGTACTCATATATCTTACACATCTGCATTATGATATCTTGTATTCTTTACTTATATCTTTGTACAGGACTTTGCATTGTTGTAATTATGCTACATAAATAAACTTAACCTTACCACATCAGAAACAATGAATTTATTGTCAATACTAAATTATTCTGAATTAATATATTTAACTCTCTGAAACATCCTTATCGGCCATTTGTGTAACAACAGTCTTACTTTCCTTTGCTTTCATTTTAATTTTGTGACTCTCTTCCTCATTATTCTTCTCCTCATATGCAGTTACTGTGGGTGAACTTTCATTTTCTTCACTCTCCACAGTGTCTATCTGAACTTCTACAGAAGGTACTTTATTAATCACAAACTTCAAAATTAAACTGTAATTGCTTTGGAATGTTTTACGGTACCTTGTTTGTCTTCAGGCTCCTCCATCTGTTGTTTTTTCTTTTTCTTTTTCTTTTTAGGAGCCTCCTCTACATTAACGATTGCATCCACAGAAGTAATGGTCTCACCTGATGAAACAATCACATGTGATTTAAGAAAATACAAGACTGGTTTTGATTTTTTCAAGCTAACTGAAATACTCTCAGGACTGCAAATGTGCAGCCTAGTTCTTACAAAAACAGTAACAAAACAAACATAATAATGTCAAAAAACAACTTGTCAAAGCTGATGATTCAGAGTTAAGTTGTCAAATCATCCTGCTGGCAATGTGATAAGTTACCCAGTACTGCTTCTTATGGTCTATGTAAACACATGTTTATTTTTTTAAACGGTGTGGCCAAATTATAAATGGTGTTATTTACACTTATGTGTTTTGTATAATAATATATTCACTCATGTTTGTTACATTATAACTTATAAAGGGAACTCATCCTCAAAACACATTTATATAAAAATCTTGTACGTTAATATTATTCATTTGTTTAATGCTGAGATATGCACTTTTATCAATATCAAACAATTCTTAATTTAAACATTACAAGAGCAAAGAACTGATACAGTAAACTATTTAAAGCTTATTACCTTTGTCCATCATGTCTTCAGCAGTTATCTGATCATTTGCCTCAGTTCTCTTTTCTTCACCATCATCCTTTCCTTCCTTCTCCTTCTTTTCCCATGAAACACTCACTGTGGTCACTGTACTTCCTTTTACTTCGTACGCCACAGTTTCCATCTCAGAGTCTAAAGAAGTTTTTCATTAATGGAACAGCTCAGGATTTGGTGATGAAAGTTATTCATGTCAATAAATATGTGTTTTCTGCAATTACACACTGATGCCCATTTGTTCTTTTGACTACAATTCTGATGTATATGACTCAATACAAAATATGCTAATTTTCATTGGTATGATTCCTTGTAGGAAATTTCCCAAATCAGATACAAGTTTGACAAATGTCTTACAACATATGGTTTAAAACATCATCTAGGTGTGATGAGCATCATATTTCAGTGGAGAAGAAAAGTGCTAAACATCCATACCTTTATCCATCATATTGCCAGCAGTCCTTTTTTCTTCATCACCTTCATCATTTGTCTCCCCTGAAACCGTTACTGTTGGTACTGTACTTCCTTTTACTTTGTAAAGTACAGCATGCATCTCTGATTCTAAAGAGGAACATTTTGTCAGTGGCACATGTCAGAATTGAAGAGAAGCAGTGAAAACGGTTTACAGTACCTGTTCTGTCTCCACCTTCCTCTGGCTTCTCTCTACTCGCCACATCTTTGTTCCCATCATCCCCTATCATAGCCACATGTTCAGCTGAAGAAACAATTTCGCTCTGCTCTCCTGTAAAAGACATTCAAATATTTCTAGTTATTATTCATCATAAAAACAAGGCATATTGTATCAGATATTTAGGGGTAATGACTTGCCAGTGGTGAGGATTTCCTCTTCTTCCACAGTTTCGGTGGTGACAACTTTACTTAACCTTTTCCTACGGTTTTTAGTCTGACAAAAAGCACGAAATGGAAATAAATAACTTAGTGAGTACACATATAAACACATGTATCGTTCTTTCATTTTTTAATAAACTAAAATCAACATGTTAAATATGCAGCGTATACTCTACAGGTGTGACTTTTTCGCCATGATAAATTCGAGCAACACCAACGACAACATTACAAACTGGGTTGTAAAATTGACAAATCATCTAACGTAATGCTTGCTTGCATACATGCATAATAACCTTGGATTTCTGATAGCCTGAGAATATCACTGAACCAGTAAGCTAACTACTAGCTAAGCTTTGTAGCTAACTACCAACAACAGTGGTAAAACAATCTAGTTATTGACCGTTAACGCTGCTAAAACAAAATGCAACATTGGATATTTCTTACGTCTGTCTTGGCCATATTTTTATGTTACAGCAGCACACGATATAAGGGTTGTACAAATCACAACCCCTAAACACACGTGTGATCAGTCCAAAACATCCACATGCTAGAGCGCAACTATCAACTGCGCATGCGTACACTTTGTACGGTTGCCGACGAGGTATGCTTCATGTCGCTTTATGCGTTTTGAGTTTCAGTCCATCCGTTCCTGTTAAACAGTGGAAAATGTTAAAATGCGACGATTGTTGCAATTTTATAGCTATACAGACATATATATGCTCCTACCAGCTGCTCAACTGATGTTTTAATTGAGCTAATGATTAGATTTTCAGCTTCTGTCTATTGTTTGACAGAATCGGGTGCTTTCAAGTCTGAGGCTTCGGAAGTGTACCTTTGTAGTAATCGGGTATCTTCGCTCTCAGAAGAGTTACTTGGTTGTCGCGCGATCTTTTCGAACGCCAGTTACGTCCTCGGTTGCCTGACACTAGATTGGCCAATCACAGTAGAAAAGAGAGCCGTTCTGGGTTCGTGTGCGTAACACCCACTCAACAACATCAGAGATCTTCCTACCAGATGCAAAAGTTCAGAACAATAACTTCACAGCTATGGACACATAGTGGTAACTTAAAGTGCGCGGACGAATTTTCCACTGTATTTGCTACTACTTTGGGGCTCAATTAGTCGTTGTCTGATGGCTAACGCTAGCCAATTTACGAGTTAGCTGCGGACTGTTGTGAACTGCAGTAATTGACCTCACCGGACTGGTGAGCAACGTGAGTAGAAAATATTTGTCTGGACTAAATCCAGTGGTTAGTTGTTGGCCAACAGGTAGCTGCTCCTGGAGCTGGAGTTTCAGTCATTCAAGGGGCGAAGGTCGAGTTACAGCCCGAGTGCGACAACCATTCCGAGGACAGATAAGGCATTATCGGGTCACGCCATCCACGCAGGCTGTAAATAAAACCAGTATGAGCTGACCATGGAGGATCTGGGAAAGGTTTAAGGAATAGGAGACACACACGTCTGCAATGGGAACCCACAAGAACGGTTTCAACAAGGAAACCTTCATTTTGTCCGTGGACGTGGGGACAACGTCAATTAGGTGTCATGTGTATGACAAGGAGGCTAAAATCAGAGGCTTATGCAACACCAAGGTATTTATTATTATTCATCTTCTCTGTATGATTTTTGGCCTTGTTCTGGATCATTTCATTCCAGGTTTACTTATCATTTATTGTAATCATCATTTTTGTAGTTTAACCCTTAACCCTCTGAGGTAAACGTCATCCTCTGAGTGTATCTTAAGCCACACTAGTTGTTTATTTTTCACTACATGAATTGAAATTTGCACTTAACAACTTGCAAACCCATGATAGTGTGCAACCTGTATTAATGTAAATATCTGAAAAATAACTTAATACGTTACCACATAAAGAATCTTTCATTTTCATTTTTTTACCCTCACACTACAACTTTTTATAATATTAACAAAGTTGAGTCATGATGTGGTTCTACATAAAAACACTGATTTTAATATCGTCAGAAATGAAAAATGTTTTTTCCAAGAATAACTTTCCCAAAAATATTTAATGGGAAAGTTTTGAATGTAATATCAGATATGGAGACAATATTTTGATGTTTATATTATTTCATGTAGAAGAGATGAACATAAAACTAAACAGTAACATAAATAAAACATTTTTAGAAATGTGAATTTTGTATTGAAGTTCATATAACAACTGCCTAACAGTGAAAATCATAGTTGTTAAACAGTTACATTTGATCAAATCTGATGATAACAAAATGTGTTTCAAAAATTATGTATAAACCAGTATTACATTAAAAATATCAAAACAGTTAAACTTCAACATTGTACTCTAAATGACCAAAGATTTATTTGAGTCAATGTTGTTATGTGCATCATCTACACAAATGACTTTAAAACAATGCAAAGTAAAATAAACCTGAACCAACAGAGTTACACAGTCAGGACAGGAGGATGGGAGTCTGCAAAACAGCTATTTATTGCAACATCCAGTACTTGCACTATGAGTCCACAGAGATCATGGAAGGAAGTTACAGAAAAATGCATTTCAACACATCAAAGTGATCCAGTGATTATTGCCAAAGCTCTGTAACATGAATGACCATGTTTTCTATTAGTGTCAGCTGACAATTGTGCCTCATAATCTAAATAAATTGTGATGATTCTCAGCTTTATACACAGGGTGTTTAGGAGCACAAAGCAGCATTTTAAACTGCAAAAGTAGTTGGAGTTGGGCTTCAGTGTTTCGTAAGGTATCATGAGCTTAAAGAAGGTTTTACACAAATCCTAGATGAGCTGCTGATGTATTTCTCTTGTACAAATTTTCACTAATCTGATTATGCATAAACATTCCTGTCTTTTTCATGTGCAGGTTGTTCTCTTGTATCCAGAGGTTGGCCATGTGGAGATAGACCCGGATGAATTATGGAGAGGGTTCATCACTGTGGTCAAGGGAGCAGTACAAGGTACAGTCCCACCAGGCTGTGCTCTTGTGTCAGAGGAATAAGGTTTATAACACAGGACATGTTGAAAAATAACATTTTCTTTGGTTCTTTCACATTAGTGTCATTATTTTACTCACTTTGAGGTCCAGTTGATGTTTTTTTTCTGAAGGCACTGAATGAATATAAATATGTAGTAGCTCTAGGGAATAGTTTATGGTCTTTTATCAGGGCAAAACAGCAAGAAGATGTGGTTGTTTTACTCTTTGTAGGTTTACTATAAATTGTAAAATAACACAAAATATTTTGCTTGCTCTGACTTATTTTCTCTCGGTGTAAGATTTGTTATCTCAGTACCACACTGGCTGTTTGTATTTATTTTATGGACAAATCCCCATTATTATAACCTTATTAATATGTTGTTATTATTATGTGTATGTTATAACACAGATGCAGGGATTCACATGCATCAGATTGAAGCCCTTGGCATCTCCACTCAAAGAAGCACCATCACCACATGGAACAGGTAACTGTGGACACCCCTCAGCTGTTTAAAGAATAATTAATACTTGTATATAAATTCAAAGATAATGAGTGTACAACTTGTCTTGGTATGGCCCATTTTGATTCAAATCCACCTCTTTTTCCGTTTCAAATCCTCTTGTTCCCTTTAACAGGACCACTGGTGTTCCCTTCCATAACTTCATCACCTGGCAGGACCAGAGAGCTGCAGACCTGGTGAAGTCCTGGAACAGATCATGCACCATGGCAGTGAGTCTCCACATCTTTTAGTTCTGATACTGATGGAGAATTGAAAGCTCTTATTTGTTATTATGCATCCATGTTAATAATCAGTAGCTGTATATATAACTACTTGCTTATATGTGCAATCTGACTTTTTTATTTTTACAATCACAGATGATCCACGGTGTGATGAAGGCCCTCTACTTCCTGTCCAGACAGAAGCGATGCCTTGCAGCCAGTCTTGTTGTCTTCTCCACACATCATGTCACCCTCCGTCTTGTCTGGATCCTATCACACTACAAGCAGGTGTGTTTAATTATGTGTCATGGGAAATTGCGACCTCAAACCAAGTTGGGACATGATAGAAAATCCACATGAAACCTGGCAGCGGTGATTTCCTTTGACTTATTTTTCATTTCATTACTAGTCCCCCCCCCCCCCCTTCTTGTAAAGTACATGTTACAAGCCTGAAAGGCAGAAGTGGATAAAATAACAGTTAAAGTAACTTGACCTGCCTGAACATGAACTATGTTTCCAAACAGTATTGGACCGTTTCAGCCCATTGAATGTGACGTTAACACAGTCACATAGGGACAAAATGGGTAATAAGGTAAATCACTAAGTTTGAGGGTTATTAATGTGTGTTCTAAGGTGGGGGTGATTTCTTCCTCAAAGGATAAGATTGACAGCAGTGTGAGGCTGAAACTGTACACTAAATGAAAGAAAACCAATGACCTCAAATCCCAGCAAAATGGGAGAGCCTATTTTATCGAATGTCCTTGAACTACACCACTCCTGTAATTCAACCTCATCATGTTTTTGTCTCTTCAGGTTCACGAAGCTGTAGCTGAAGGAAACTGCTGCTTTGGAACAATAGACTCCTGGCTGTTGTTCAAACTCACAAAAGGTTGGTTTGTCATTTGCTTTCACTTGTATAAATGCTGCAGTACTCATAATGTGTCGGTGTCACAGTGTCCAAGCATGTATTAACGTGTAGACAGAGTGTCCTCTGCATTTGCAGTTTTAGTGTGTCATAGAATGGATAAAATTCCTCAGATATTTTTTGCGTTATTCATAGGGGCCATGGGATTGGACAGATGTCTGAGAGCCCATACAACTTTGTTTGCTTCTTTTAAAGGGCTCATATTAATCTAATCCTGCTTGTATTAGTTTTTGGTTCATTTATTTGTGTATTTGGACCCTAGTAGTTCATAAAGTTTGAATTTGAACCCTTCAGGTGCTACAAAACTATCTTTATATTCATTTTGGCAAAAATTGAGTGGATTTCTACAATCTGTTGCATCTATAATTAGTTACATCACAACATTTGCACATATACGGTCAAGACTTCAGACCTAAGCATAGCATTTACAGTTTATGTGGACCACAGGGAAATGATTTAAAAATGTTTAATTCCATTAAAAAATATCAAAATATCACTGCTTTAAAATTTCTGCATCTGATATTTCTTTCAGGACTCTGCCACGTCACAGATTACTCAAATGCCAGTTCAACTGGGATTTTTGACTCCTATCAGGTTTTTTTCTTTTTCTAGTTTATATTCTTTCTGTGTATTTTCTGCGAGTGTGGTCCATATACTTGTAATCTGACTGTTTTTTTTTTATTATTATTATTTACAGATGTGTTGGAGTGGGTTTTTTTGCTCTCTTTTTTCCCTGCCTATTTCTATTTTCCCCACAGTAGTAAATACAGAGTGAGTTGGCCATTTTCATTATGTTTCATCCCTAACTTCTCTTTAATGTGTCATATTATGTCATTTATTACATGTCATTATTTTTTTGTAGTTGGACTAATATTTTCTTGTTTCTCCCTCATGATGCATCAGCCATGACTTTGGTGTCACAGATCCGTCCATCTTTGGAGTGTCCATCCCCATCAAGTCAGTGGTGAGTATTGCAGTTCATGGTCTCTGTTATCTATGTGATTATGATTATAAACTATCATTGCAACCTTATGGCTCCTCATATGCCAGCGTGTCACCACAATCATGTTGTAAATCAAAAAATTAACACAGATATTTAGTTAATCAGCAGCATGGAGCATGCAGCCTGTGCTGGGAATTCATAGCAGCTTTACAGGAAATATTAGCAAAGTACTGTGTGTAGAACTGTTCAATAAGTTTTAATATTGAATGACTTGTTCCTCTACTGTAGATTGCAGACCAGCAGGCGGCCATGTTTGGAGAATGCTGCTTTGATGTGGGTGATGTGAAGATCACCATGGGAACGGGAACCTTCATGGACATCAATACTGGATGCAAACCCCACACATCTGTAGCAGGTGAAGCAAAATTAATATACATAAATCTTATTATACCCAGGGTTTTGGCCTCAGAGTTAAATAAGCTTACTCGATCTTCTCCAAAGGTCTGTATCCTCTGGTGGGCTGGAAGATCGGCTCAGAGCTGGTGTATCTGGCTGAAGGCTGCTCGGCAGACACGGGCACTGCCATCAAATGGGCTCAAGAACTGGGTGAGAAATTTATACATTATCTGACATTGTCACCCGTTTTTATTTTAAATGGGGATTGCAATATAGGGTTTAGAAAGAATGGTGGCAGTAGTGTTAACGTGTCTTTATCTTCTGCTGCCACAGGAAGATTCAACCCTGCAGCTTTTTAGAAACATGACAGTTAGTGAGGTCTGTTCACACCAGGCATTAATATGCATCTGATCACAGGTGTACAACTCCAAGTACGTACTATTGTACAGAGATGGGATCATTTACACCACATTTGGAGGAGGTCTGACCTGTGTATGGCCACGTCCTTTAGCAGTGTGTACATGAACATATCCCAGAATAAACTGAACGGCCTAATGACTATTAATACCCACTGTATATGCAAAAGTACAAACACATTAACACATGAACTGCATGTCTGAAAGTGTAAATTATGCTTAGAGATATATTATGTGTAGATTAAGCTTCATAAGTGATTTGTTTTGCCTGAAAGATATAACATAATGCATAACTTAATTTCATCCACTTCAACCATCCTTTCCTTAAACTCAGGCTGAACTGCATTCCAGAAGAATTGGGACAATAGATTATTGGATAAGACTGTAACAATGGTATTTGAAAGGGGTTATTGTATGATTGTAATGATGGTTTGATACAAAAGCTCACCCAGGTCAGGTCTAGTCCTTGAGGATCAAAGATGGGTTAAGAATTACCAGTCTGGCAACTACAAAGGTATATGATCAGTTTCTCCCAAAGAAATATACGAAGGGTCTTGAATATTTCACACACTACAATGCAGACCAGAATTTAAGAAATATGAGTGCATTTCAGTACAAAAGGACATGGGATCAAAACTAATCTGAAAACACCTTTGATCTCTGATCCTTGAAGTGACATTGCATCAAGAACTGTCAGCCTGTCTGTGGTCTCAACCTTTTCCAACAGAGAATGTGTGGAAGGTCTTGAAATGTAAAATCTAACGCTGAGGATTGTGTGCTGTTGCATATCATTTACATGAGGAATTGGATAAAAATTACACTTGGAAAACCTGCTATTGGTGAAAACATGTGTGTATTGTATGTATGTATGTTGTTTCAGAGCTCTTTTCAGACGTCCAGGAGACCAGTGCCATGGCGTACAGTGTCAGTGACTCTGGTGGAGTGTGTTTTGTTCCCTCCTTCAGTGGCTTACAGGTAGATCCATACAGTATGTGTACTTGCATGTGCATGTATTTATACTAAATATGTATACTGAGGCTCTGCTTTCACCAATGTTTTCTTAAGGCACATTAGCAAATTATTGGAAACCTGTAAAATGTGAGGCCTGTTAGTCTGGACCAATGTGGTGGATAGATGAATATTTGCATGTTAAAAGCCAAAACTTGTACTATTTACACCATTAGATGTATGCATTATGGATTTTACTGTGCATTTAAGCTAATATAAACCATGAATTTTGCTCATATTAATTGTCAGTACTTGTTGATATTTGTTGCCAATCCCAGCAGTTGTTTCCATTTTTATTTTGTTCCTCTGTAATATGATCAATTTGTCTCTTTTTCTGCCCTCCATTGTGAACTGGCCTTTGTAAGTGCATGTTCTGAGTGTTTGCACTTTTATTTTATTAGCAAATATCCAATTAAAGAATGTGTGGTGCATGTTTGCGTGTCTTCTTTGTGAGTCTGTGTGATTGTGTTTTAGGTCCTTATTTAGATCCTCTGACTGACAAACAGTTCTATAGCTGCGTAACATTTCACTTATACACATTTGTTTCTCCAAAGGCTCCTCTGAATGATCCCAAAGCCTGTGCTTCCCTCATGGGTCTCAAACCTTCCACCACTAAATGTCATCTGATCCGTGCCATTCTGGAGTCTATCGCCTTCAGGTGAGTTACTTTGGAAATATTTACACATATTTACAATGCTTTTTATTCATGTCAACTGATTTACTCGTCTCATTCGTTCACAGAAACAAGCAGCTGTATGAAACAATGCTAAGAGAAACTCAAATTCCAATTACAAGGATAAGGTGAGTTTTTTATTCACTGTTTTTCAAGAAAATGCTTTATATTAATGGGATCCTTAAAAAATGAAAAACTTATTTCACTAATCTTAAAATAAGCTCTTAATTCAAGTCACAAGTCTTTAAAATGCTGAAAAATGGGAAAATGCATTTTATTACCTATGCAATATAGAATCTGTTTGAATCACATTAATAACTCTTACTTGTTTGCATCCAGGATGCCAAGCTATTGATGATGTATGCAAGTGCAAATTCAGTTAAAATTTGCTTAACAACCAAATTTTCACATGGTTAAATATAGAAGTTTTTCATACTAAGTACAGTGAGAATGTGCTGAGTTTGTGTTAGGATTTATCATGCTGAGTACAAAACAGGAAAGTGCTTGATCAGCCTCTCAACTAGCACCAAGCATGTCAAGTATTTGTTACTGAATCTAAATAATGGAATAATTAGGGTTAGAAAAAAAACAGTTGTCCATAAGTATTTGTCATTGTAATCTGAGGATGACTAAAAAGCTGTAAATCTAAATTCCCTCAGTGCTGGGTAATTGACCAAATGAACCACGATACCCGCTTTTATGTGCTATACCATGTATACACAACCCCCCTCCACACATACACCACCACTTAAAAAAAAAAAAGAATTTAATCAAGCAAGTAGGTCAGATCCTTCCATTGGATAATTACTCTGGTGATTAATGTTTCATTTGGCCACAAGTTTTTTTAACCTTCTGCATGTGGCTTGATGAGTCTTGATTGATCCTGTTCCAGAGTGATGGGAGCATCAGGTTGAGAAGAGAGTCCAATGAAGTGATTACCCATCATGCTTAGTGCCCATAGTACAATCCTATGAAGGCAGTGTTAGGATCTGGGTTTGGTTCAGTTGATCGGGTCCAAATTCAGCGACATTATTTGTCCAAAAAATGACGGAAAACAAAAAGTATGAGCTTCTTGTAATAATGCCATGGTGAATGCATGTAACACTCAAAGTTAAAGGAAGAATTTGTTTATGGCCAGGCCCTGTATTATTCTATAAGTGTTACAGAACATTGTAGAGTGTGTATTTAAAGTGGAACTTTATGACTGTTTAACACAATAATTAGTTATCTACAACTTGCTCTTTATGGCATTACCACAGCAATAACCTCCCACCTTCACTATATTATCCAAAGTATTTGCTCACCCATCCAAATGATCAGAATCAGGTGTCTTAATGATTTGGCCACAGGTGTATAAATACCAAGCACTCAGGCATGCAGATTGTTTTTTCAAACATTTGTGAAAGAATGGGCCGCTCTCAGGAGCTCCGTGAATTCCAGCGTGGAACTGTCATAGGATGCCACCTGTGCAACAAATCCACTTGTGAAATTTCCTTGCTCCTAAATATTCCACGGTCAACTGTCAGCTTTTTTTTTTTATAAGAAAATGGAAGAGTTTGGGAACAACAGCAAATCAGCCACAAGGTGGTAGGCCATGTGAACTGACAGAGGGGTCAGCGGATGCTGAAGTGCATAGTGCACAGAGTTCGCCCACTTTCTGCAGTCAACTGCTACAGAGCTCCAAACATCATGTGACCTTCAGATTAGCCCAATTGAAGTACGCAGAGTTTCATGGAATAGGGTTCCATGGCCGAGCAGCTGCATTTAAGCCATACATCACCAAGTGCAATGCAAAGTGTCTGATGCAGTGGTGTAAAGCACGCTGCCACTGGACTCTAGAGCAGTGGACACGCCTTCTCTGGAGTCATGAATCACACTTTTCCATCTGGCAATCTGATGGACGAGTCTGGGTTTGGAGGTTGCCAGGACGACAGTACATTTCAGACTGCATTTTGCCAAGTGTGAAATTTGGTGGAGGACGAATTCTGGTGTGGGGTTGTTTTTTTCAGGATTTGGGCTTGGCCCCTTAGTTCCAGTGAAAGGAACTTTGAATTCTTCAGGATACCAAAACATTTGGTCAATTCTTTAGGTTATTTATAACCTTCTACTATCGTAACACTTTATCTGTATGAACCTGATAATCTGGGAAAAGGTCTGAATTCTCTGGGAGTTGGCATGGGATTGCAGATAGACATTTACCTTACATCTCACGTCAGCTTGTGGATATTCCAAATAACTGATCAATATCCATTTCTACAATCTGGATGTTTGCCAGAAAAGTATATGTAACAGAATAGAGCCAACTTCTGCCTCTAATGCAATTCAGTTTTTATTGGCAATGCAGTATCAGTGTACAGTCTATCTCTGAGTTGATGTTACTGTATAATTAAGTGCAATTTCTTCTTGCTTTCTTTATCCTTCAGAGTGGATGGTGGTGTGTCCTCCAATGACTTTGTCATGCAGCTGACCGCAGACCTGTTTGGTAGAAAGATGACCAGACCTCAACACTGTGAAATGTCCTGTCTGGGGGCTGCTTTTATCGCTGGACTCAGAACCGGTATGCATGTTTTAAATGGCACTGGCAATAAAGCTCCTTAAACTTGCTGTATAGTGTTGAATTCATGTGAAATATTGTAAAATATTGTGTTAGGCTGTGGCAGCTCTTTGAGGTAAACGTTCAGCTGTCTTTGACACATTCTGCAGCACAAACCCTTGTTATGCAAAGATGAAAAATTAAATGAGAAGCAGTTCTATGAAGCAATCGCACTCCTATTTCAACATTTTCCTTTACTCTTACTTTTCCTTCAGTTGTCCTTACAAATATAGCCTCACTTGGGCTTGACATTAACTTTCACTTGAAAAGTTATGATCAAAAGCCCTATTTTTATTCCTGCTGCCACTGACAGATGAAGTTTAGTGAAATGAAAATGCTGCTGTTTGTTACATAAGCTGTTTTTCATTTAATTGCTCAAATTATATAATGGTGTTGTTGTCCATTAGTCACTGCTTTATCAAACCAGAGACAGATGATGGATTTGTTCTTGTCACTTTATAACAGGCTTAAAGCTGGTGGTGTCAAACACTGAATAACAATGTGAATCGTGTTCGTACAGCTGGCTGAAATCTTTCTCCACCACTCATGCATAGATGGGTGATGGATTAAAGAAAAAGCCTGAGGGGTGAACTCTATTCTTCCAGAAGATGTTCCTTTGTTTGGTGTTTTTATGATAGTGCTGGACCCAGGTGTTCAGTTGGGTTGAGATCTGGTGACTGTGAAGGCCACCAAATATGATTCATGTTATAATTACATCATCATCAAGAGAACACTCCTCACAATTGTTTTTTATTAGTCACCCGGCTAAACTTCTAAACTACTTTGAGTCTCTAACTTCTTTTAGAAGGTATTTAATCATTTGTCTCCATTTGTGATGTCAGTTACTTATAACATGATCCCTTTGCCTGCTTTCCAGAGAAGGCCAAATGTACTGACTAATCTAATCTTTCTGTTTGCAGGAATTTAAGATGAAAGTTATTGTCTTTAAATACAAATATACACACATGTACAGTACTCTGTAAAAGTCTAAGGCCTACATTAGGTTTCTTGGTTTAGTGCAGTCATAATAACCACACATATGCATTTGTCAGTCTAGGTATTAAAGTCCAATCTGGATATATGTGAAATATGTACAGCAGTAAAACAACTGTTTCAGAGAAAAAAAACAGCTTCTATAAACCAAAGACAGATGATTTAGTGTGCCCTCCGTTTGCACTTAACATGGCTTTAACCATTGTGTTCAGTCAATGGGACATTTGTCAGCCCCAGTGGCCTAATGGATAAGGCACTGGCCTCCTAAGCCAGGGATTGTGGGTTCGAGTCCCATCTGGGGTGCATAGCAGAGTGGCGCAGCGGAAGCGTGCTGGGCCCATAACCCAGAGGTCGATGGATCGAAACCATCCTCTGCTATCTGAAGTTTTTGTAAATTTCTCCACTGTGAGATTAATAAAGTATCTTATCTATCTATTTTTACATCAATTTTCTAAAGTTTTATACCAGGTTTCAGTCAACACATGTCAGATGTTTCTGTTTGTGCTGCTTCTTGTCATGGGGTCAGGGGTCAGACTAAAAACTTTACTCACTTTAACCTTTAGAAACTATTCATTATAGTTTTTGTGTGTCTTTTTAAGGCTGTACACATTAATTGTATTTTCTTGTTTTATTTGAAGAGAATAACAAATAAACATGTATATTCATTTCAACTCTCAACACTATGAGGTAACAGGTAAGAGTCATATTATTTTTGTATGTAAATGTATAAATATTCAAAAGAAAATCATACTCCAGTAGTGGTTTTGCAGTGGCTATAATAAACTGTTTGCAAACTTAAAACAGCACAGTATCTGTTCCTCATAGTAGCTCACATAGCTGAACATTGTCTCTGTTGCTGAACAATGATAATTATTTTATCAGCAGCAGCAGCAACACCCGTGACCATTACTCAAGCTTCCTGTTGAGCAGCACAATTCTGAAATGCAGGTTTTTCTTAGATGACGTTAACCTCCATCATAATCACAGTAAACCGCTGTTGCAAGGGAAGAACTGATGTTACCCGTGACATAATTATTCATATGGCTTGAAAACTTGCGTAAAATTCACTAGATCATCCAGTGCTAAATCTACTGTCATATGACCTGTGTTAGTTTGTTTTAATATCTGATAGTTTTCCTTTGATTGTCTTTAAAGGTTTTTGGAGGAGCCGAGAGGAGCTGAAGAAGCTGCAGAGTGCTGATGATGTGTTTGTGCCTCGAGAACTACCCAAAGGGGGTGCATATTGCCCAGGTGGGGACTATATCCCTGTCATCCATCGTTGGGAGAGCGCTTTGACACGTTCCATGAACTGGTACAGCAAGCCTTGACATAGGATTCACACCGTGTCTGGAGACATAGAAATGGAGCTAAATGGGTGCTATCTGAACAAAATCAGTATCATCTGTGTCTCTAAAATGAATTTGAGGAACTTTTGTAAATTTGTGTGAATGAAAATGTCAGTGGTCTGCTCCATAAGCTTCACCAGCGACCACAAATGTACTCTGGGAAATTATAGTTAAAAGTTAACTTCATACATTTTAGTGGAATGTAGTTGAATGTGTTGGTGCACTGACATGTTGATACTGCACTTCACACCTGTGGGTAGCACTGAGGTCCAGTAGGAGACTGATCCAGCCTAAAAGCACCATCAGCCACCTTCACAGCCACAACCAGGTGTGAATTTTGACCATTTACAGACATTCCTACACCTTTACCTGCTTTTCTTCTTACTAGAGCAGCTGCATCAAAATCTCAGGCCACTGGTGCCTTTTCTTAAATACAGTTTTTTTTTTTTCACAAGTTAGTGGTTTTAATGTTACCACTTGGGGGCGTCACTGACTGGCTTTAGAGCTTTGCAATTCATGAACTTACCATAGCAACCACACAGCACATGTTAATAAGGAGCAATAATTGATTCACACATATTCATCTGTGAAGACAAATTACTGAACTTCCATCACTTCAGAAGACAAAATGCTCCACATAGGAAACTCAGATCTGGAGATACAAACAACTTAGTATGTTCTCATATTTCTGCCTTTTTGATGTTTTGTTATGTCAAAAATATGTTGAGAAAACAACGTCGCGTCTGTTATATGGGAACATTTGCATAATACGTTTCACAGAATGATTATCATTCACCATGATAAAAATATAACTGGAATACAAACAAATTACTGCATATTTTATATATAACAATTACTGCTCTGAGAAAGGGTATCGCTCTGGTTTTCTGTATTTCCATGTTTTGTTTTGTTTTTTTGCTTTAAGTGATTAATGTCACTGTCAAAAATGCCAGGGAAACATAGGCCTTTTATCAATGTCCATTTGGTGCATCTCCCTTTTGCTGTGGAACAATACAAATGTGTACATAATGAAGTCATATATTTTGTTTAAGAGGAAGCTGATCAGGGGCACAAGTATTACATTAAATGAAGAACACAGAAATATGTACTGTTGTTCTTTGCCAATCCATATTGTCCATATTTTTCACCGGTTGTAGGTAATAGTTTATCTCTTTCAGACTTAATCTGACTAATTACAATGACTATAAACAGTCTTACTTTACATGTACTTTGACTACTGTGTACTGTTATTCTTGCACATTTTAACATGTAGAGTGATACTATGCATAATGCAGAAATAAACGCCTCAACCAAAATGTCATTTCAAGTGTAAGATTTCAGGGTTTTTTTGTTTTTTTTTTATATGGGCCTGACTGCTGGGAGGTGATAAATAACTTGTATAATCATACATTTTGTAAGAAATTGTAAATCCTCTGTAATGATGTGAGGCGGCTTGTATTAAATGTGACTTAACAGTTTGGGTCTCTTGAGTGATACTGACACAGATAAACAGGTACTAAAATGTTCTACTTCCATGAGGACTCATCTTGCTAAATGCCGCTGTCTGTCTGTCTTGTGTCTGGGGAATCATCAGAAACACAGGCTGGTAGATGAGTGTAGGGATTGTTTCCCATTGATGTGACCAACCTCGCTGTGAAGGTTGCTATGGTAGCTTGCGGATGGAGTGACTGAGAACAAATGGGGTGTGTATTCCTGCTCATGGTGCTGGTATGGTGAAGGCGGTGCTAATTGAGAGCACAGAAATGGGGGGTTTCCTAAACAATGGGGGGATTGTCTGCTTGTTCACTCAGGAGAAGAGCAGAAGTGGATGATGTGTTCATCACATAGATCCATACAGCATCAAAATCCTCCCTCTTACACTCAAATGCTGCCTCTGCTGGAGCTGTCAATCAGTTTTCTCACTCTTGGAGGCAGTTTTTCTGAGGGCTTGGTTTGCAGTTGGATGCCAAATGTGCTAGAGTGAGACAGACAGGACTAGCCCATGAATCAGTGCTGCAGGCTCTCACACTAATCAGTAAAATGGGTGTGTGTGTGTGTGTGTGCTGGTATTGTGCCTGGTACCGCATTGTATGAGTTGTGGTGGACCTTGCCTTGCAACAAATTTAATCTGACAGCAGGAATTGGATGCAGTACGACCACTACTCCAGCCCCCCTCCCCCATACGCGCCGAACCCTGCATCAAGGGTCATTATATAACTCCCTGTTCGCTTCTCTCACTCTCATTGTGACACAGTAGGATTCTTCGATGATGTGTCAGGGGGTTGGAAGTTAAGCTTTTGTCTTTTTTTGTCTGCTAGAGTCTCAACCTCTCCCCCTGCTGACATAAATTCTTTTTTACTCATATGTAATTTACTTATATGCATTCCATTAAAGTAAAGACTAAATTTTTCATACAGTTATATGTAGATGTCACCCACATGACTATAATATTCTATCATGGTATATCTAATTTTATGATACAGTAACCATCCATATACAGAGATGTCCATACAGTACCCAATACAAATTCACATTAATCAACTGACTTCTCCCAAATAGAATGATTTGCCTAGTTTTGTATTGATCTTTCTTATATATTTTTTCCCATTAGCTGTAACTTTTCCAAATGCATCGATTCAGTGATAACTATGATTGAAAATTATGTGAGACTGTGTTTTTATTGGGGAAAAACTCACCTAAGTCTTCAAAAATGTAAGAAAAGTGCTGAAACCCAAACAGTACCTATAAGCCAACTGAAAAGAGAAACCTTTATATCAAAACGATACAGTAAATGTTCTTTGTATTCAGTTCAGAAAAATACCATGCTGGAATCATTAAAAAAGTTTGGACGATATATGGCTTCGGAAAAATTGCTGTATGTACTTCCTAGTTTAACTGGCTGTTACCATGGCAACACAGATCTTAACGCGGAACTAGCTTAAGTGTAGCTAAGTCACTGCTCAATGTTAAGGAAAGTGGGAAAATCCATCCAAAAGACCTAGCTTTTTTTTTTTTTTTTTTTTTTTTTTTTTTATGGATCTCCTCCTAAATTTTGAGGCGCTCATCATCGGTGCATGCTCTGCCCTTGGATTATAAAATAAAAAAAAAATCCAAAAAAAAAAAAATCAGTGCTATTCTTTGTGTCCCACTGGATCCAGATGACATCCTCGCTATGCTCCCCGGTTAAAAGGCTTTTCTGTTAACTCTGACACATCTGTTTACAGTCATGCTCTCTATGTACTCTCTGTCTATGTCTTCCTCTCTCACACATACATTCTCGTTTCAGTAGTGCTCAATTGCCATAGCAACAAGGGTTGGCGAATGCCCCAAATACCCAGCCAGTCAGTTACAAATAGCATCCTTATCAGCTATAAATCTGCTGATCACTGCTGGCAATAACCAACATACCTTTACATGTACAGGTATTAGGTGAGTTGACGCCCGTGTGTGTGTGTGTGTGTGTGTGTGTGTGTGTGTGTGTGTGTGTGTGTGTGTGTGTGTGTGTGTGTGTGTGTG
>JAPSES010096009.1:2326-20547 GCA_029822895.1 Maxillicosta whitleyi | reverse complement strand
CTCCTACAGTTCCTACCCTTTGCACGATCTTTATAACGAGTGCGTTTCCACCGTTTGCTGCCAATACTGTCTGTATCCTTCATGGCCTTGACGTCACCAGACTGTCAATCTGTCTCTGTGGAATTCGATCCCACTCAGCCAAGAGGGATTCCTACAGCTCACAGTGAGTATTTGGTGGGTGATCCCACTGGTGTACTTCCTAATTCTGAAAGTCCCAGAGATGCTCAGTGGGATTCATGAGGAGGCCAGTGGAACAGCCTGATGTTGGCATTCAGACAGTTCTGGGTGATTGTTGCAGCAATCAGCATGCCCATCAGTTGATCCCTGCGAGCTTATGGCAGTGTGACTTTGGACAAATCTTTGGTTTTGAAGCCAGGATTTTTACAACAGGACATCGCACAAGCATTTTTATGACTCACTTTACTATTTTTGGATTAATCTGACAGTGGATCATGTATCAGACTCATGGTTGTGCCATATAGACACTGACTAATGCTCACAAAAGGAGCTAATCCTTTCTTCACTAGTTGTTTTTGTTATATTCATTTTTAAATGTTACATTTTGTACTTTTGTAGTTGTATTTTTTATTCTTCTTACTAGGCCTATATTCTAATTTGTGCTTTGAGATGCTTTTAAGGAACATTATTGTACTTTAAGTTTTTATCACTATTATTAAAGTGTCATGAGATAACTTTTGTTATGATTTGGTGCTATATAAATTAAATTTTATGTGATTTATTAATGGTGTTTTATATGTACGTTCTTAGTGATATTTATTGTGTTTCATGTATATTTTTAGTGTGGACGTACGGCTATGATTTCTATTTTGTGTAACTTCTGCTGCTGCCGTCTTAGCCAAGACACTCTTGAAAAAGATTTTTAATCTCAATGAGCATTTTTCTTGGTTAAATAATGTTAAATTTAAAAAAAAAAAAAATCTATTTACAATGCCTTTACCAGTGTTACATAGAGAAAAGGTTCTTTATGAAATGTTCAAATTCCATCTGGAAATTCCTGCACTTTTTCTTATTAGCGTGACATGTTTTTCTATTATATTTCCATCGGAGCTTAAATGAAAAGTAACACTATGAAATTTGGTTTAAATTAGCTTGAGAATGTCTTGAGCATAAAAACTAACAGTTGGTTGTGGACAACATGACTTGGAACACACACTCCAGGCCATAGTAGATGGAGTTCTTCAATGACTGTTGCTCGTTAGCTCTGTAGTATGACATTGCAGATGTTTGTAGTGTTACTGAGCGCTGCTTGTGCAGTGCAGGACGCCTCCGTGTCATATCTTTGTACCTCTTTAAAATCTTCTCTTAGCCTGAAGAGAAGCTGAATGTCAGCCTTCTATGAAATGTGACACACGCTGCAAATCGGTGACTCAGTTGTGCGGCTGCTTGTGGAAATGCGATGCTGTTTTCACGGACTGAGGCATGTGAATTAAGCTCATGATGAACTCGTCATGCTGTGGGGAAAATAACTTGCCCTCATAAGCACCTCCACACTGACAATGAAAAGGCTTAAAGCGTCGACAAAGTCAACAAGTTTCCTGAGTGTAAAGCAGATTTCAGTGGAGTGAAAGGTGTTCATTCAAGTGGGGTCATTTCCTGAAGGGGGGGTGGGTTCACAGAGGGTCCTTCAGTGTTTCCAGACCTCTGCCCTTGGATGTTTGAAGGTGGAGCAGGGTGCAGCCTCTCAGTGGCTCAGCTTACACGGACTGTATTTCTTCAACACTGGTCATTCATTGTGCCTTTAATAACAATTGATCTTTGTCGACATGAGCAGAATAAAGTCATAAAGTCGTGCAGGAATCGTCTCAGCGTTTGGGGGAAGTTATTTCAGTACATCGATAAAACATTTGATTGCAATGGCGGCCCTTTTTTATCATTTAAAAGACTAAAGAATTGATATGTTTATTACTTTGTTCTGAGGCTGGAACTAACTTCGACTGTCAAAGTACCAACTGACATCTGACGTCCTTTAGGGGTGTGATGGTGCACTCGTTTGTACTGAACCGATTCAATTTGGGGCTTTCGTTACAATACGGAGGTGTTCAAGTTTCAAAGTTACTTTATGTGGACCCGAAGGTAGATTTGTTTTGTAGATAACTATTGCCTTGGCATAACAACAAAACAATAACACACCCTTGTTGAACCAGTTAAGCAGGAACTTGGTCGAGATTCAAGATAAAAACCAAAAAGTGCTCAGTCTCCAACAGTCGTCAGTATAGCAGCAGGATAAGGTACCGAAGGAACACATGTAGCCTATGTAAAGAACGCAAACGCTCGGGAAGCAGGGTGGCTGCAAAACCCAAAACAATTTTATTCTGAGGCTGGGGAGCTGATAAGGGTGGGGGTTGGCATGACAACAGAGCGTATAACAGGACAGAAGCTGGGTTGGATGTTTGAAGCATGTTTTCGGTACTGTACCCCCCTTCACTGGTCTCCTTCATTGTACAGAGAACACATCAAATGTACCGAACCGAAAATGTTTCTGTACCGTTGCACCATTTTCATAGTTGATATGATTCCAAATACGTTTTGATGAGACATTCTTGACTGTTAATACCTTTTATGTAATCTCTGCATTTAGCAAATTCATCCATCCCAGGTTTGTGGATTGGACCCTGGTGCATACCGGTTGTGTCCCGTGGGCCTCATGTTCTACAGCACTGGTTTAGTGTGACTAAATCCAAAATAATAACCTCCAACAGAAGCTGTGTTATGTGTTCATGCTATTAAATCTACCTAAATTGCTTCTTTTTGTCATTACATAACTGTATAGTCTGATGTTGTGGCTATAAGTGCAGTTTGTGTAAATGTGCAGGTCTCATCTCTGTTACATACTTTGAGCTGTTGGACCGTCTGTTTTCAGTAGAGCTGTATAGATTGTATCAAACCACCACTTTGAAATACGATTGTCAGTGTCTATTCAATTGCAATAATTTAGTAATAACACAAGTTTGGCAACATTTTTAAACTGCAATGTACTTTAGGTCACCGGCAATTTTAGAGACAATTAAAAACATAGACAGTGTCCAAAGGATTCTGGCTGTCTAATCAGTATGACGGTACGAAAAGCTGGTAGTGAAATGAGCTCTGGTATTTTCAGTGTGTTTCTTTATCAAATACTGCGTTGCCTGTGAGTTGTCTTTGTTTCACAGTAGACTTCCGGACTGTCTACGTTATCATCTCATGCCCTGACTGTCCCTTCACTGATAAATGCTGATAATTGCCTTCCAGCAGAGCTCTAACGGCTCTCCCTGCTGAGCCCATTGATTTGCTCGTCTAACCAGCGTTGGGAAGGAGCAGCAGGCCCCGGGCTCTCCGGTCGGCTCGGCACTCTAAAGCCGAGGGGAGATGTTTCGGAGGGAGGCGAGCAGGATTAGGGCCGCGGAGATAACGGATTCGCTGATCATTACATAAGCCACATCTGCCCTCTGTCCCCTCGGTGGCTGCTGGCCTCCCACGCTGAACGCAGCCAAAGCCAGCAGCATCCAGAAGAGTCTGAGCACGGCGCTTCCAGAGGAGGAAGAGGGGGAGGAGGAGGAGGGGAACAGGATAATGCTCATGTACTGACAGAATGGGTGACCTGCCAAGTGTTCACAGCTCAGAGGCCTGAAAACACACATCACGTTTACCTTAAATGACTCATTTTAAAGCACAAACGGCAACAAAACGACCACTTCCATTTCCCCTACGTTTAGCCGATAACAGTCAGAATCCTACCTATGTTAATGATCCACATTACATTAACATAACACATGTAATCCTTTCACAACTGAGCTCTCAATCTGTAATATTATATAATCACAAAAGGATGCAATTTAAAGATCCAGTGTGTGTCTGGTAATATTTTAGATGCAATGACGCTGTGGTGACGTCATCACATCTGTTTTTAATGTCTTGTGTTTTTCATACTACTTCATATATAATCTGTGTATTTCTCGTATTAACCAGTTTTAGCAACAAAAATGCTGTTTTTGACTGTTGCTTTATCATCTGTACGAGACTGAGATCATGAAATCGCGTAAATATCCTGTTAAAGTAGAATAATATCCCATTGTAGTTGTATGTATGTAAACTTTCAGACTGAAACATTTGGAGGTTTTGAGGAAAAGACAGATTCATGTGTTAGAAGAAAGTATAAAGGTTTACTTTCTACATCAGGTAATCTCTATATTTTCTGCAAAAAACCAACAACAAAAAAAAAAGCCACATTGGCTCAAGGCTGCAATCGCAGTTACAAATGACAAAAATTCTTGGCTTTAGTGCTTATGAGTGTTGTCAAGAGCTGGCGGTGGCATCATATTTGAAGGATGCGGTCTCTTTACAAACCTCCGTGCCGGAAAGACCCCAGCCTCCTCTCTTTTGTGTTCAGGTGTTTCCATTTGCACTCTAAAAACTGGACTAACCATCACCCGACTGAAAACATCTGAGGATCGGTCATCATTTAGGAGCACTGAATTCCTGTTTGCTTAATGAGACACACAAACAGAAGCAGGTGGGTGTTTAAAAACAAACAAACCAACAAAAAAAACCAAAAAAAAAACGATGGAACGGGGTAAATAATAGTTAATTTGGCACACAATAGCAGTGCACGTACTTACAAAACAGTGATTATGATTTTAAAAATGGTAGAAGAAAAGCCAAAGAGATGCATTATTCCCACAAGCTTTTTTTCTGCAGCTGGAAAAAACAAACATCATTTGTTGTTTTCAGATAAATATCATCGGGAGGGTGTAATGATTCAGAAAAAGAACAGAGAAAAACAATGCAGCAGCTAAATCAAAGGGCAGAATAAACAAAGACAAAAAAAATCACCTTAAAAACCTCCTGACATTGTTAAAAAACAGCTACTGGCACTGGCTGTAGTCGGTTATTCCGGGCCATTTTTCTTAATCCATAAGTAATGAATTCTGGAAAAGCCTCTCTGTAGTTTTGACCATGGGCATTTCCTAAACCTTTAGCTGGTTCCTTTAGTGTCCTCTGTGAGGATAGAGACCCTCAGACCCCCTGAAGAGGAGCCCAGCAGGACCGCAGCCACTGTCATTATCCACAGCTCCAGTGCCACAGCAGATCCCAGACCGACGACTGGACAAAGGCCAGGACAGATGGCTGCTTCTGCCTTCTGCAGCCACACAACTGGGCCTAAACAACCTCAACAAGAGGAAATAAACATGGGCAATTTTAATGCTCTGTCCTCGCAGGATGTTTAATCTACAGGAGCGCTGAGTCAACTTCAATGCCAACAATGAGCAGAAGCTATAACCAAACCCACGTACAGCCAAAGTGGAGAAAAGTTCATGATTCACTGATTTTAGCTGCAAAACATTTAGCTTTTCTCACCCAAAAAGCTGCTTTTCTAAATAGAAATGGGGGGCAATGAAATTAAATTATACTTGTTGTTGTGTTCTTGCTTTATTTTTTTATCCCTGGAGTTTACTTTAACATTATCAGCTGAAACACTAAAACATTTTCTTGTTTTACTTTTATTTCCCTCACATATTCTGATGTGGCTCAACCACTCTTATCATTTTATTTGTAAGGATGGATCCATTTTGAACAGCACAAGGACTCTGGGGGCTGTTTTTGTTCCACGGTTCATGGTTCCAGACACTGACCAGAAAACTTGAATTTGTAATTTAGTTGGAACGGTGGTGACTTTAACCTCACAACAAAACAAGTTAAGGTTAGTGCGTCGTTCACTTCACTCTCCCCTTTGTCCCTAAAAGACCCTAACATCTCCAAACTGACTTTGGCAGACAGTATTTTACCAGAACTATCTCCTTCTGTCTTTTCTTGAAATTTGCATATGTCTGTTTTGGTGTATTGTCAACAATACTCCATCAATACTATACTATACCAGGCTAGGCTATACTATACTATATTATGCTATACTCTACTCTACTCTACTATGCTGCTAGTGGGTAGCTCAGTGGTAAACGCCACTGACTTTGGTGCGGAATATGGCCTGTTCGAGACCCAGGTGATCCCTTGGGAAAGGTTCTACATACATCCTAATAGCCACAGTTGTGTCAGGAATGGCATCCGATGTAAAAACCTCTGCCAAATCAACATGCGAAGGTAGAGGTGAATGCACATATATCGCAATATGTATCGTAGCGTGACCCCTGTATCGAGATATGCATTGTATCGCAAGGTTGTTGGCGATACCCACCCCTAAACACGACTAACCTCATTTCAGTGGATTAGAATATATAAACTGAACATTCTGTAATGTATTCCCTCAGACTGTTTCATGAGGACTCGCATCCCATTTACTGACTAGTACTCCTTTATAATGAAGTAATGTAAGCGTGAATATGTGTCACTCAATATACGGTGAAATATATGAGTAAATTACGTCTCCAATGTTCATTATTTTTGAGTTCTGTCAAAGATTTTCATCAGTTCACTAATGATGGTGAAAAATATGAACTCCCATAAGTCCATGCTACTTCTGATCATCACCTTTTTATGATGTTTTTCTATTGTTTGAGTCGAGGGACCCCTGGTGGGAGAGACTAACATACTATGTTCAACTCTTTCTAAGATTCTAAGCTGTCATGTCATGGGAAATGGGCTTTTCTATGTGGTAGTTTTGTGTAAAGCATACATAACCATTTGTTAAATTTACAGGAAATGTGCTACGTTTGGATGTTTGGATATAAAATGACAGATTGTGCAATATGAGTTTGTGGCCATATCACTGGGTCTTGCTTTGGTGTATTTCAGGAAAGGTCTTTTGTGGCTTTCATGAAAAATGTCCAGTGTGGTTATTCAGTGTGTTCATTCAGATGTGACAGTTGCTGTTGGTCTGAATCGGTTTGTCGTTTCCAGCTGCATGTGTTCCACCGGTGGTGTTCATGTAGGCTGCCGGTGGGTACAGTGGTCCTATTTTTAGAGAGTCAGGATCGGTAGCTTCTGTTTCTGTGTGATGAGCCAGCACAGCCGGGGCAAATTGACTTGTCTGTGAAGCGGGTGAAGGTGGAGGAAGAGGAGGAGGGGGAGTGTGAGGTGAACAGGAAAGACAGGTAATTGTGTCTCTTGGGGGTCGAGGTGGATCTGTGCAAGATCTGACGGAACGAGAAGGTGAAGAAAAAGGACAGGAAAGCCTCTTCTTTTCTCAGCAGGACGACAAGAAACAAAAGGAAGACCTGACCCCAGGGGATTCATTCAGTCTCACTCTGTCTTCGACTACAAAGCCTGACAAACTTTGGTTTTATCGCAAATTTTGTCCATCGCACATGAAGTGAATGAGAGCCTGATGGTGTGTCCCGTCATAGAATAAATAATAAAAGCTCTTTTGTAGGGTTTAGAACGTTCTCTGACATGTTTGGTTCATCACCTCCTGGTGCTAGTTTAGTGTTTTTACTGAGTGTGCATTTAAATCAGCCACAAACGACTCTGAAACATTAACAAGACAAAGTTCTGTGAAAGGTCCTTCCATCTCTCGTTGGCTCAAAAACACCATGTTTGTTTTCTTAAACTTGAAAAAATAGAATTCACTTTGAGAGGATGTACTGACAAATTTCTCCACAAATGGCAACTGTTTATTTCCTGTTTCACAAATTTAGAGGTACTGCCCTGACTGAATGTGTGCCTGTTATTATACCTTATAATACATAATTAACCATTACTTTATATTGGTCTGGATGAGCTGGTGTGGGGGGTTATTTGTTAATTTCATTATACTTTAAATAGAGTGCTCATTCATTTGTTTTTATATGTATATGTATGTCTGTGTATATGTATATATATTTTACTGAATTTGTGCATCTCTTTCTTATAACTTCTACACAAAGCACAACTACTGCTGGAAGCACGATCAGTACAGGGACACTTAAACGCCTACTACAAATGGATCACATATCTGTAGGTATATCGTGTTTCTTCTGCTGATAGATTAAACCGTGTCGAGTAAAAATGCCCAAAGGTTATCACTGTTTCAACATAAATTTCATCAGTTTAATTTTTATGAGTCGGATCAAAAGAATTTAGTGATTTAGGGCCCACCCCCCCACACCTTGTGCTGAAAAATGCTCAAATTCCAACCCTTGTGGGAAGTGTGTGGTATTAGAAGTTGACTGATGGCGAGATTTACAGAGCAATTTAATAGTAATGACAGTTTCTAATTAAAAGAAAAAAAGAAAAAACAGGTGATAGTGACTTAATTAGAAACTGTACAACCTTCGAAATGAACATCTAAGTCAAAGTAATGAATATAATTAATCATTGAACATGAAACTCCGAAATATGAGCCAACACATTAAAACCATAAATAATCAAATACATTTTAAGTGCAGGTTTTTTTTTTTTTTTGGGGCGGGGGTTACCAATTTCTTTCAAAGTGTATGTGATATTGACTGTTTGTGTACATAATTGGAGATAAAACAGGAAATAACAAAAAAAAAAAAGAGCAAACAATCAAAAGAAACATTGATATCACCACTGAAAAAAGTTTTTTATTTTTTTTTTAACATAATTTCACAGTTGATGCCTATGAAATCAGTCCATGATTCCAAGTAGGTCACCAGAAATGGAAATGTTTAATGTCCACCCGGTCAGTGCAGTGACATCCACGATTTCACGGTGTTTGTTCGTTTCAGTCAGTTTTTTTAATTGACCCTGCAGCGTTCTCATAGAAGTATCTGTGTTTCTGGACTGGAGGGGGACATATTTTCCACTTGGACCTGAGCCTGCGTGACTGGATTCTTATGACACTTAATGTCAGCACCGCCTTAACCCACTGGGGTTTGTTCTGTGGCATTTCCATTAAAGCCTTTTCAAACCGGGCGGCCGTGTCCTTAACAATGTTCACACCCAAACACAGAAGGAAAAGTCAGCGGTGCTCTGAGAAATCTGGAGCTGCTGATTGTTAAACCTACACACACTCTGGTGTTCAGCTCAGGTTTTTTCACAGCACTAGTGCCTGGCGGTACGACCGAAAATCAATATTTCTTTCAAGTAAAAGAAAGTGAGACTTTTGCTTATTTGTGGTTTTAAATGATTCATAAAAGGCACAACTAAACAACAGCATAAAACACGAAATGAGTGAAACAACAGAAAAGATGTAACAAGATGACAATGGCATAAAAGACAGGGAATGTAGAAAAAACAAGGAGAAAAGGTGTAACACAAGTTTATCTGTGGCTTTTTTTAAGAGACAGAAGTGAAACATTGAAACTTGCATCAAATCTTTTTTTCAGCGAGAAAATATTCAGTAGCAAAATGAAGTAAAATGGTAAATCACTGCAATGTTGTGTAAGTGTTTTAGTTGGAATGTAAACAAAAGACGACATAAATGTGAAGGAAAAAATGTTATGAATGTAATTATACCATGATATTCACCTGCTCGGTCACAATTAGCATAAATCCAACAAACATGGCCATTAATTAGCAACAACTAGGCCCCAAATTACCCAGAATGCATCAGTCTTTGAAGAAGCCGCTGCACTTTCTGCATGCAAATGGCATATCTGATGTTCCAAATATATCAGGGGTGTCAAACTGGTTTTAGTTCAGGTGCCACTTTAAGCTAAATGTGATGTAAAATAATGACAGAAGAATATTTAAAATGATTTAAACTCTAAACTTTATTTATATTTTACAGTGAAAAAAGTAAAATGTTTAAATCTACAAATGATCCTTTCAAACAATGTGAACAATATCAACATTATAATCACTATTATGCTTTAGTTTATCATTTCCATATGTACATTATGACTTGTAGATCACATTGAATCGACAGATACACCGAATATTTAGTAACAGGTGGAATATTATTAAAATCGCAGATACAGTACTTCAGACATTTCAGGTAATTCAGATTTTTTGTGAATTTCTACTTTGTAAATGTAAATGTTTTCATGTATTTAGACTAAAACAGACAAAAATTTGGATTTGTGAGTATTTATAGGTTATTATGACATCGAATTGGTGTCAATGTGGATCCTGAACTGAAATTATTGTTAATATCTTAGTGTAATTTTAGCATTTCAAAAATTCACGCCTGTGCACTATATAGACAAAAGTATGTGGCCACGTTAAATTCAAATGTTTCTTTTCTAACGGGTCTAAACAAAAATGTCATTATGTAGTTTTACATTATGACAAATATTCATAACTTGTAAATTGTATGGACAAATATTGGGACACGTCATGTAAGATGTCGTGTTCGTGCTGATTTGAGATATAAACATCAATATTTCCTTAAAGTTTAATGGGATTTTCTTCCTACGTGAAAAAACTTAAGTGGTTCGTTGTCGTAGAAAATCCTAATTTTAATCAGAGCGTGAAAAATATTTTACAACATTTAAAGATTTAAAATAATAGACAAAAACAAAATTGATGTTGCGAGAAATCAGTACAAACCGTCTCTGAGGCATTTTTGGATGCAAAGATAATTTAACCCAAGCTAATTAGTGCAATGATATTTATCCCAATTTACAACTATATTCTGACATTTATCATTATTGTTTTATGTTACGCTTATGTTATGTTTATGCGTCATGTAACGTTAGCATACCGTACACTTATTCAGCCTGTTGTTCTCTATTCTATTTTTATTTAGAATTGACTTTAAACATGACATGTCTGTTCTTGATGTTGGATTTTATCAAATACATTTACCCAGAAATGAGGCTTATACTCCGGTGCGACTTATATATGTCTTTTCCTTCTTTACAATGCATTTTAAGGCTGGTGCGACTTGTACTCCGGAAAATACGGTATATCTGATCACCAACTGTTACTGAAACACTTCAGGTTCACAGACGTTCACCTGTATTTGTTGCGTGTGTTTGAGTATGAAGATAGTCATGAAATAATTTAAGTGATTTGACAATTAAACAGCACAGTTTCAGCTTTAATCATACAGTTACCTCCTCCCTGCCAACGAAAAAGGTAAGAAAATTAACTTGTAAACGGCGTGAAAATGGATGGTGGTGGTAGTGGGGGGGGTTTAATACACACACCTTGGTATTACTATCCAGTAGTTTTCTTCCTCTCCTTCCTTCCAGCTGTATGTGCAGGTGATCAGTCACGGCTGGCGGTAATATTACCTGTGCACTGTACCTTTTGGAAAAAAAGAAAACACAGCGGCTGCTTCTTTGTGTGTTTGACCTCAGCGCAGTGGTTCTGAATGCAGCTAAAACACAGCCAAGGACAGGGATTTATCTGTGTTTGTAGCCACACAGAACCAAAAAGTAGTGATGAAATGAACTGTATTGACATCATTGAGTGTCCAGACTCTGTAAGAGGAGAAAAAAACCCAACCTGAAACAAAGTACAAGTGTAAAAATGTACAAGTCCTGACACCAGTCCTGCCTTTTCACTTAGTTTTATGACACCAATTCTGTCAAAAACACATTGCATTTTTAATTACATATCGCGTTTGCAGATTATTGCCCACATGTTGAGTTTAAAGGATGATATTTTTTGCTTTTTTAAATAGAACTATCCATTTTAGAATGTTTTCCTGTTGTCTGCATTAACTGTAAATGCTCTGCTTGGGACTGAATTCTTCATTAACCCTTCCGCTGCCTTCCACATCTACATCCCATAGACCACAGGTGTCAAACATGCGGCCCGTGGGCCAAAAACAGCCCAAAAAGGGTTCTAATCTGGCCTGCGGGAAGAATTTGAACAGTCAAGGGGTTCGAACTTCAAAATAATAGCATAATAATGTACAAATAATGAGTCCAAATGTTCTTTTTTTAATGTAAAAAAAGAAACATTCGTATAAATAATGGCAACACCAATTTTTTTCTCTTTGATTTATTCTAAAGAACATTAAATTCTGATATCGTATCGTGACGTTGTTGGTGATACCCACCCTGCCATAAACACAACTAACCTTATTTTATATGGAAAGAAAATAAGTAACATGATCAGAGCTTTGCCCAGACAGTTTTAGTCCTTAAAGTTTGGTACCAAATGACGAGGCAGTTTTGATACTTTGGCATGGAACCAGTTCAGCTGGTGCCATGAAGTATCAAAGTTCAGCACCCAGACCTCATCTTAAACTGGACAGACATTAATCAGACAACTTTGGACCTTATCCATGTGTGTGTTTATCTGTGTGATGACCACCAGCTGCTGAGAACTCCATCAGCAGCCAACCCCCACATCTGACCTAATCTGCTGTTGGGCAGATTAACTGCAGACCACAGCAGCATGGAAATGAGGTTAGGCAGCCGGCGTTTCAGAGCGCCTCGTCCTAATCTGCAAATCCCTCCATCGAGGTCAGGAAGAGGAAAAACGATGGTCGGTCGACTGTCACCGCCTCCTGGAGTGTTTCTGTTCAGGTGTGGAATCCTGCGGTGTGACTGGTCTGGGCCACAGATGATAATAATTCAATCAGTTTATCCATTCTCGGGCCACGGCATTGCTTTGATCATCATTTCTCTTGATTAAAGTGAGCATTTTCTCTGTAAAGTGACAGAAAATAGCTTTGCTGAATGTGTCCCTGTGTGAGGGATTAAGATCAGGATGAGAGGTTTAAAAAAAGCATCATGAAGCTGAAACAGTCACAGCCGCTTTTACTGAAAGGACCTAACTAACCTGTTTATGGTGGTAAATAATACCTTTATAAACGGGCTTCTTCAAAGTTCATTCACAGTTTCGAGAAATTTAGTTTTTTTTTAACGAATTGTTGAATTATTAGAAATTTGCCTTCACTTACAATAGTCCATGTTTTTATAGACATATCCATATTAGACGCTACTGAGCTCTGGTAGGAAGTCATTTATGGATGTAGATCTGGCACCATGATCTTTGACCTTGAGTAACCTTTTAAGGGTCAAACTCAAAGCCACCGATATCTACATTTCAACAATCTTCTTCTCTGAAACTAATTTATGGAGCTTTTTTGGAAAATATCTACCAAGCTGATTTACAGTTTAGAGTTTACCTTTCTTCTTCTTCTTCTTCTTTTTTTTTTTCTTCACAAATGTTGAAATCTTTAGTGATATTTTGCTTTTTTAAATAGAATTCTTCATTTTCTAACATGTCCCTGTGTTCTCCATAAATTGTAAATGTTCTGCTTGGGTCTGACTTCTTCATCCATCCAACTCCACAGGTTCATCTACAAACATATTTTTGACTAATGACACCACAAAGGTGGTTTGGAGCGCTGGCCCTTTAAATGCACATGACCCCGCCCCCTCCAGGTCGTTGAACGTGCTGCTCTGTCCCGTTCAACCAACAACTGAACATTTTAGGTAATCGGCTCCAAGTTTGGATATATTTTCAGTTTTTACTCCAACCACTGCTGCTGATAAACAATTATGTCGAACTAGAGGAATGTTGATCAGAAGTCTGGACCTTATATGTGTAAATGTGAGGACAGAACTAGTTATAAAATGCAACAAATTAAGCAGGAGGAGGAGCAGGAGAAATCCACTTGATTTTTGCCAAAAATTAATATGAGGGTAGTTTAGCAGTAGCTGGAGGGTTCAATTCCAAACTGTATGAATTAAGTATTAGGGTCCAAATACACAAATAAATGAAGCGCAGACTAATAAAAGTGGGTTTGATAAATATAACTATGTATGAAAAATAACTTTTATTTAAAATTATACATTAACATAGACATGCATTTATACATAAAGAATCACACAATCTAAGAATGATAACAAACCTATTAACCCCCCCCCCCCCTAAAAAGAAAAGTAAATCGTGCACCCATTGATTAAAAATTGTCTTAACTTCTAATGGTCTATATTTTGATGACTTATACTTGGAAATGGTTAAAAATATCAGTATATTTACTATTGATGACTAATAGGAAGTCATTTTAATATGGATTTTGACTTATTAAGTTGAGTTGTCCTCCAGTGTTAGAACCACCACCTTCTATTGGGAGATCTTCTGCATCAAGACCACTAGACTTTAACATGGACCAGAACCAGAACCAGACAATTCACAAATTCAAGCTTTTATTGACTCTAGGTGGAACAGGCCAGTGAGATACAAGGACAATGGTCTTATTTTTATAGTAAAAACTGTTCAGTCCTCCACTTCTTTTCCTAAAATGATCCCACCTTCATACTGATGTAGTCAGCAGTTTCGAATCATTCCATCACACCATTAAATCTGTATTAAAAAAATAAAAATCAATATTAACACCCACCAGTCATTGGTGTGCAGCCCACTTTTCTGCCAAACCTCATTTATTTTCTGACTCCTAACTGAACCCGTTCCATTCCTCCTTTCAACCACACATGTTTTTTGTACCAAACCGATTGTTTGACAGTTTGGATCTGACTTTAAATGAGCCAAATCTAACCCTAACACCACTGGGCTGGCTGGAGGCGGCCACAGGATCGGTGTTATTATGAGGAGAGTCTGATTGGCTTTTGTGAGCAGTTCAGGGCTTCAGTTCACTGTGGGAAAAGGCTGTACTGGCAACATAAAGCAGTGAAATATTCTGTATCGCTACTGTCAGGTGGTACTGTCAGTCCAAAATAATTCTACCACTACTACTATTACTATTACTGCTATTACTATTACTACTACTATTACTATTACTACTGCTATTACTACTACTACTATTACTATTACTACTACTATTACTGTTACTATTACTACTACTATTACTACTGCTACTACTATTACTATTACTACTGCTATTACTATTAATACTACTATTACTACTACTGCTATTGCTACTACTACTACTACTATTACTATTAATACTACTATTACTACTGCTATTACTACTACTACTACTACTATTACTACTACTATTACTACTGCTACTACTATTACTATTACTACTGCTATTATTATTAATACTACTGTTACTACTACCACTACTACTACTATTACTATTACTACTACTACTATTGCTACTACTATTACTGTTATGATTACTACTAATATTACTACTATTACTATTATTATTACTACTACTACTATTACAACTATTACTACTGATATTACTATTATTACTACTACTACTACCACCAGTACAACTACTACTGTTACAACTACAACTACTATTATTACTACAATTATTACTACTATTACTACTACAATTATTACTACTATTACTACTACATTACTACTATTACTACTACTATTACTATTAGAACTATTACTGTTACTACTATTACTACTATTATTGTTACTATTATTACTACTACATTACTACTATTACTATTACTACTACTAACAATAATAATAATAATAATAGTAACTTTATTAATATTTATGTAGTACCTTTACAAAGTCCTTTGACAGACAAAGCAGAAGGACACAACAGCAGAATACAAGATTCAAGCAAAGACTCTAAACCATAGAAAACAACACAATAAAAAAGATATGGACAGCAAACACCAAAAACATGACACCCCACATAAATTTGAGTGTATTGAAGTAGAGACAGCAGCAATAACGTAACACGATGCTGTCAAATCAGCACAAAAATGAAAGAATGGAATAAAACCTTGTGTATGTCAATATAAATGAACCAAAACAGGGTAAAATGACATATTCAACATTAACGTCAGTCTATACAAATGTGATTTAAAAGACGTTACTGATTCCACAGCCTCTTCCCCTCGGACGAACCTGATTGAACAGACTTGGTCACCTTTCGATTTTAAGCCTCGACCTTGGTAAAATCTTAAAATCAATTTTAAAATACGCAGGAAGCCAATGAACCGAAGCCAGGATAGGGGTGATGTGACGTCGTCTGTTGTTATTGTTGTCAGTTGTGTTGTTTTTATTAACTGTGATTTAGATGTGAAGTGGCGTGGACTGTATTAGAGACACAGAATAGGATGGAAAACGTACACTTTATTACTCACTTTTTGTTATTTATATTTGCAAGTCAGCCGAGCCTGTCCCAAAGTGCTAATAAAAGTGAAATAAGCTGTCGAGAATCTTTCAGTCTTTAATCCATCAAACAAAAACAGGATAAAGCATCACATCAATTATTAAAAGAACAGATGCAGAATTGTTTTTTTTTTTTTTGTTTTGTCAGATACTGTTGGGTGCAGCGTATAGGAACTGATAGTAATCACGAAAAAAAATATGCACATTTTCAACTTTCCGGTGGAAGAGCAGTTGCAATGCTATTGTTAGACATGAAATTTTGATGTTGCTACGGAGTCACACAAAACCGCTCGAGCATCATTTATTGATAATAGAAGGAACACCTTCAGAGACGACGTGACACCGGATCATAGACACGTCAGCTGTTACCTGAAGTTAAACAACAGACAACAATAACCAGTAATATTGGAACGTATTGTGTTTTTTTCCCCCTTTTATATATTAATGATGGTGTTAGAGCAGTAGACGACGGGACTTGTGTTCAATAATTCAAGGTTTCTTTTGCTTAGAGAACTATGAAGCACAAATCTGCAAATGTTTTCAAGGGAAACATTCTACTAACACGTCTGAGTTTCACTGAAATAATGAAAGGAGATTATTTCCGTCCAAGCGCGAGGGGGGTGTGGGGGGGTGCTCTCAAATGTGAGTAACTGGGACAATTACATCCTGTATTTCCAGCAAATTTTTGACTGATGAAACCTTTTCTTTTTTTTTTTTTTCAACCAAATGTCAGATTTGTATCCCTTTTTTTTCAGTAGTAATTTCAACCTTGAACATTTCAATAACCTCTCAGTCTAATAGCTCCTATGAGTACTCCCAATTAGATTTTTACCAAATAGATTTATTGTATAATAGCAAGCGTACTAATCACAACAGTCACAATAGTCGCCGGTAAAATTGGAAAACTGAGCAATGAACACTAGAAAATCACTCAAAACGGAGACTTGGGGCCGGAAAGAAAAGCAGTGTCAGTTCTACGGAATTATTTCAGATGCAAGAAGGATGATATTAAAACACGTGTTCTGTCAGCGACTGAATAGCTTAGTGGGTTACACCGCAGACTTTGGTGCCTTTGAATCTCAGGTGGGTCCCTTTATGCTATATATGCCTATACAGGGTTACAAACCAACTTCCGTTCCTATGCTATTGACGTACGCTGTCAGAATTAACCCTTTAGTACCCTTAAATACCCCCTAAATCTCTAAATAACTATCCAAACACATGTATTATACTTCATATTAATAAAATAAAGTGAAAAATTAGGTACTGTACAGTATACAGTACTTATGTACAGTAATGGTGGACGAGATTTCGGCGTCGTACAGTAATAGCCGATGAAACTCTGGCATCGTAAAGTCAAAATAATGTAAGTCGGGTATGTCCTGAGAACTACCTGTACCTTGTAAATCGCTTTGGATAAAAGCGTCAGCCAAATGTAATTTAATGTAATGTGTCGACACCGAGAGGTAACAGAACGGATTTGTTTTGACCATTTACATCGCACCACACAGCTATTATGGCCTACTGAGTATTTTTTTCAGATTGCGGAGTGAAAAAAACAATTAAGTATTCTACCGGCGAATTGCAGTTTAAACGTGTTTGTGCCGTAGTATGTGGTGTAAGACCCGGCGCTTCAAGTGACTGAGCAGAACAAAGTACACCGTGACCCCCTCGTTGTGTCTTTGTGTAAAAATCCTGAGTGACGCGGCCTTCAGTCATCCGGTAATAGACCGGAAAAAGACCACATTAAATTTAACGAGGGATCACACAGCCAGGTGAAACGACACGCGGTGTATCGGCGTCACTACGGCGGTGTCATGGTCGCTGTCAGTTAATGAGAGCATGTTGGACGGAGACGGAGCCTGGCCCCCCCCCCCCGAGCGCTTTGACTCTTGAATATTAATAGAGCAGAAAAGTGCCCAGAGTGGAATGAGTTTGTGGCAGCGCGGAGTGTCGTCTGTCGGACGGTGGTGGTGATTAGAAGAGCGGGGGAAGGTTTCAGCCTCCTCTGGGCTCCGACTGTAGATCTGTACACTCCTCTACTTTAGTAAACAAATACAACAATCAGTGCTTCCTCTGTTTATATTCACCGGTTTTAACACTGTGAACATCACCGCACACCCTTCAGGCACTAGGGGGCGTGGTTCAGTCTGGTATTGTACAGGTGGGGCTGTGCTGATTGGACGGGTGTGGCTCACCTCCTTAATAGAATAAAATAGAAGTACTTTATTAATCCCAAAAGCTGAGAAATTGGTTTATAACTGTAGCATACAATACAATACAATACAATACAATACAATTAGAAGCAGACAAAATGGCCGTTCAGTCACTTCCTGCTCTGTTCAGTTCTGTTGCTCTCTGCTCTGGTC
>JAPSES010095982.1:0-20552 GCA_029822895.1 Maxillicosta whitleyi | reverse complement strand
AAGAATCTTGAAATGCTGTCCAAATAAATGAGGGTCTAATATTTATGGTGGTGGTGGGGGGGGGATGTTGCACTTGGCGGAGGTCTGCGCTCTCAGAGTGCTTTTCTAGTAATCAGATTATTCAAGTGATCATATCAGTAGCATAATCTGCTATTTTCTATGAGATAACGGTACTTTTCCAATAATGAGAAATCAGATTAACACACCTGGACGTCTCCTCAGTACTCTGATGGATCATGTAAACCTGTTAATCTGATTGATTTTGTTCTTTTACATTCTGTCCATTGTCAAAAAGAGTAAAATCGCAGAAAATAGAAGAGCTATAGTCAAATGTGAGATGAAGACAATAATAGGAGGTTTGATTCTACTGTCGCTACATACGTACATACTCTTAAAGAAATCCAGTAACGGACTGAAACATTTAAACCAGGGTTTTTTGAATCCCACATTTCTGAAGCATATGTAAATGCATCAGATGTGATTATTACAATTATCTGATTACTAACAGTTATCAGATTTTTTTAAATGTAAACAGGCTCATTGTAGCATTTGTCTGCCCTCAGTCAGTCCAAAATTAAAATAAGTATTAATATCTGTTCTGTTTGGCTCTCTGTCATATAGATATGGGTGCGTCTATGAAACTGGTCCCTAAAAACAGAACATGGGGGATAAAAATTCAAACCAGATGTAGACTAATGTTATGAAGCAAGTTTGGAAGCACTTTGGATATATTTAAAAAAAATAAATATTTACTGAGATAAAAACAAAACAAAACTATTTTTCAGATAAAAAACATGATTAGATTTTTTTAATATTATTTTTTTTATGCAAAAATCTGTATATAAGAGTGAAAATTACACAAAAAAATCCATGCTACTATTTTTTTTTTAAAAAAATATCTTTATGCTCTCACAGGTACCTTTTGGAAATTGAACAAATAATGCAAGGCAGAGTGCTGCAAAATCAGTCCAGATTATTTGTCTTTTAAATGGGCAGGTTCTGTATGTAACGCCAGTGGATACGATGGGTTATACACAAATCCTGGAATGAGACTGAAGGCTCATGAAAAACCCATGACTGGATTAGAAAAACCACGAGGATCATCAAATTTAACAGTGTTTTTATTTATAGAGGTATATAAAACCATTTTATGACATGTTTTCCAGATCAAATGCGCTGACACCAAGGTAGCTTTTCATGCTCATATTTTTCCTAATTTTTGCCCAAATATTTGATTTTTTTTTTTTAATCTTGTACGTATATGAATGTGAATTGTTTTGTATAATTGATGTTTGTATTGTGATTCCCCTGTGGGCCTTGAGGATGTAAATAAAGTTTATTTATTAAAAAGTCATTAATTTTGGGATGGCTCAGCCTCAGAACAAGAGTATCATTTTTTTGCATTTATTTGAGGTCATCATTAGGTCCATCATGGGGGGAAATATGTCTACATTTCTCTTTTATTATTGGGTCTAAAAAGCTGCTAAAATGCCAGGTACTGAAACGTACCCAGTTTCATAGAAACACTCCTATATTAATTAACTGTTTCTCTTTGCTGCTGCCAGTGTTTCATTAGCTCCTACACAGTGAAATAACACTCTGTACTACTACCACTAGTACACTCATAACTGCTATTGTGCATTACTTTAACACAATACTGTATATCTTGATGCAAAAGTACAAACACACACAAGGATTTATATTCTAGTGCTGGCAGGTGACAAAATAAATAGACCACCATAGACTACACTGAATAAAATTACACATTTACTAAAGTGTGGAAAAGTTAACCATTGTCCCCTCAATAGTGAAGACCAACACAGATATGATAGACTAAAAAAAATAACTTTGGTAACTATTTGGTTTCTGAACTTGCTTTTACTTTACTTTTACATTGGTTTGGTTCAGCCTAATATTACCCACTCGTGTGTTTCAGCTGCATGCAGAGGGTTAAGTCTGACTGAGGTGAATGTGAATGACCGTTTAGTTGATGTACCTTCTCAGAGTAATGGTCAGGTGGGAGGGGAGGGTAATCGCACTGCTCAATCTTCTGGCACAGGGAGAGGAGGTTCATCTTGTCTCCATAAAATGGACTCTGCAGAGCTGCCATCTGTGGAGACCAAAACAGACAAACGTGAATGCCTGCAGGGAGGAGAAAGGAGAAGAAAGGAACTATTCCTGATGGTAAAAATCAGAAGCAGTCCTGTAACTGACTGGATGGAGAATAAAGAGGCTCCAATCTGGCCAAGAGTGTGATTACTCAGGAAGGTATTAAGACAAAAACAATGTTATAATACATTACAATTATAAGTAGTAAAAGGGGTTAAGTCTGAACCAGCTGAAAGTAAGGAACATGTGATCAGCAAAGTATGAACCCCCCCCCCCCAACACTTCTATACTGTCTACACCGGTCCAGGATGAGGGATGTGATGTAGTCCTGAACAGGAAAAGGCGGACCCCCTAACCTTTGGCATTTTTCTGAAGAATGCTTTTGAGCTTTGTTTCTACACCCGCCTCAGACCCAGTCTAATAAAACAAGATCCAAATATCTGTGGACTTCATTATAAGTCATCCCCATCACATCACTTTGGTCCCAACATTTATTTGAGCTTTTTTATCATCTGTTTTATTGTTTAGTTTATCATCACGTGAAATAAAATAAGGTATTAAAAGTGCTTTAGTCACAAATGTTTTCACAAAAGCCTTGGATCTAAGAGGTCTCCAGATGCATGTCTGTAAATAATAATGATAATAATCAATTAGATTTCTAAAGCTCTTTTTGAGACACACACAGTACTTTACATTATTGTTCCATTTTTCATTCACTCTCACACTCTCCCTCTGGTGGTGGTGAACTATGTTTGTATCCACATATGCCCTGGGGCAGATTGACAGAAGTACAGCTGATAATTTGCACCTACAGCCCCTCCCACCACCACCAAACATTTAATACACATTCATACACCAGTGTGAGTGACACTGGAGACAAGGAGGGTGAAGTGTCTTGCCCAAGGACACAACGGACAGACTAGGAAAGAGCAGGATTTGAACCCCCTACGACCCACTCTACCTCCTAAGCCATGACCACCCATCTGTAATAAGGTGTTATGTCTGGTTACGTCTGTGCCTGGTGTTAAGGTTGGTTGGTTGATCCATCCTTTTGTTGGTTGATCATGAAAAGATCTAGACATATACATGGGAGAGGAACCGAGGTATGGTAATATACTCTTATAATGTCATATAAAAAATTAAATAACAGGTAGGAAGATACTGTAATGTCAGCATGTAATGTTAAATTATGACGAATGAACAACATGGATGCAGTGTTAGTATTTCACTGAATATTGTATATATGTTCACATATTCGCAAAAAGCCAATAAAATAAAGTAATATTTCATTTAAATTCTTTAAAACTTTGTAAATTGTATAAAACAGTGGCTCCCAATCATTTTACAGTGGAGTTCCCCCGACATACTTTTTGAGCCAAATACCCCCAATTCTTGCTTCAGCATTTTTGATTGAAAAAAATTAGGCAAAATTAGTTCCTGTGCCAAAGGTGTCTGTTTATATTTTGAAAACAACGACATATATTTAACTGTAATATATAAAAATAAGACTAAGAATAAGAATAGAAACTCAAAAGTGCCCTCTTTCATTGATAAGAAAAACAGTTGGTCATTAATTAATAAATGAACCTTTCATCAACAAAAAATAATTACTTTGCTACTCAAATCAACTCATTTTGAATAATATAAAGTAGAAATGTTCTTAAAATGTTACCAAAGCTTAAACAAGATGATTGACATTAAAACTATTATATGAATGTATTTTTTGGTGTTTTATATTTCAGCATTAATTCTCAGTATTTGTTTTGAATTCGGTACATGATGAGTTATTTAATCTATTTTTCCAAAAAAAAAAGTCTTCCAAGTACCCCTAGAGATATGTGTACCCCACTCTAGGAACCCCTGACATAAAACATTGGGAACTGATGCCCTGTCCACACTAACATAGATAATTATGTTCTAAATGAATACTTTCTTCTTCTGTGTTAAGTCATTAATAATTTCCTAAAACATCAAACCAATGCGACAAACTTTGCACAACTAACGTTACAGTAAGCAGACACAAACTAAAAAAAAAGCAAAAATAAAGGTTGCATTATTAACTGATGAGTGCAATTATGGTTTTCCGATAATATCTTAGTTTTATCTGAATTAAACTTCTGGTATCCGCTGACTGGAATCAAATGGCCCAGGGTTTAACAGGTTCAACAAATTCTGTCGACCTTCATGGTACAAAATATCTCTGACAACGCAAAATGACTGATAAACCATTGTTTCTGTTGGACTTCAAACTGTAGATACCTTGGATAATACTGGATGTAACAGACACAGAGGCATTAATCTGTCATGAAGGTGAGCAGCAACAGTTAGTTTGAGTCATAAAGTTATAGTGTACCAGTATCGGTCATGTTTACAACATTAATTTGTGTATTACTTTGAAGCAAGAGAGGCGCAAATTCAGTCAAGAAAAAATAAATATCACCATAAATGAACCACAATGGACCTTTTTATGAGGTGAATCACAGGCAGGGGCAGACTCTATGGGCAGCAACCATTGCAGATGTCAGATTGACCCTCATGTGACCCACAGATCAGTTTTCTATTACAGGTCATACAGTGATTTATAGTACAGTGTAGTATTACAACTGAGTAATAATCGACATGAGTAAAATGGGGCGTTTCTTGATCATTCCATTTTCCTTGTACATTTTGTACAATTTCTCTTAATGTGTGGAGGAAAGATCCAGATAGCCTGATGTAACATGAAAGTAGTTTTATTTCCTAATGTGTATCAGGTAACAAAAGCCTTAAAATATCTTTTTGATAATTCTTTTCAGGGATGGCAGGAAAGGGAGGTCTCACCTGAGCTTTTTCTTAAAGCTTTCAAGCTCTGTAGATACACTACTGGTCAAAGGTTTTTTTGTTTTGTTTTGTTTTTTTTTAACTGAAATTCAAGCAGTTCAAGTCCAACAAATAGCTTGAAATGGTAAAAAGGTAAGTGATGATGTGCCAGGGTTAAAAAAAAAAAAAAAGTAAGATTAACCAAAACTGAAAAATAATGTACATTTCAAAATTATACAAAAAGCCCTTTTTTGTCAGGGAACAAGAAATGGGTTTAACATCTTAAAGCAGTTCTGCAGCAACGGAGATCAAGCCTCAAAAGTTGGTGCTACCAATTCCTACAGTTGTCCCAACTTCTCTTCCACCTCCCCTTTGTCTGTATAAAAGTGGTGTTGGAACACATTTTGGTGCTATACCATTGTGAGTATTATTTGAACAGTACTATACTGCAGAAAGTATTGTGTTACTATAAAAAAAAAAATAGAAGGAAACAGTAAATAATGACAGAGAAATTGCCAAGAAAGTCAAGGTGTCAGTGAGTCTAGTTTCCTTCACCATCTGCTGACAGGAAGAGGTCTGACAGACCCAAAGTCACAACGGCCTCAGAAAACAAGATTGTGAGACAACAGCTTCAAACACAGCTTAATAGTGGTCATAGTAAGTAAGTCTCAGGTTCAACTGTCAAGAGAAGACTTCCCATTGAAGGTTTGTTGGATTGAGCTTCAGCAAGAAAGCCACCGCTGAGACTTCAGAATAAGAAAAAGAGGCCATAAAACGCCACCAGTGGACGACTGAAGACTGGAAGTAGGTGTTTATGGACTGATGAATCCAAATTTGAAATCTGAGGCACATCCTGCAGGATTTTTATACGCCATCGAGTAGATGAAAGGATGGTTCCTCAGTGTGTGACATCAACTGTCAAACATGGAGGAGGAAGTGTGATGGTCTGGGGCTGGATCCAGGGTCAGTGACTTGTACAGATGGAAAGGCACCTGAAGCAAAACATTTACCACAGTATTCTGTAGCGCCATGCAGTACCTTGTTGGTCAGGTGTTCATTGTACAGTAAGATAATGAACCAGAACACAAGTCCAAGCTCTGCCAGAACTACCTTAAGAAAAAAGAACAAGATGGTAACCTTGAAAACATGGAGTGTCCGGACTTAAACCCTATGGAGCTGGTTTGGAATGAACTGGACAGAAGAGTGAAGACAAAGACACCTACAAGTGTTACGAGTTATGAGTTGGAAGAACTTTATGAACAATATTTTTATTTCCATTGTAGAAAGAATGAGTGTGTTCAACTGTTGTATCTGCCAAAGGTGGATATTTTGATGAGTCAAAGGTTTAGAATACATTTTGGTTTCTAAATTGATTTCCTGATTTCTTTTGTTAACTTAATTTGTTTATTTGTTCTATGCTTTACTTTCAGACTACACTGAGACCTTCAACTGCATCATTTTCAATGAAATTCTGTAAAAACTTGGGGTGTTCGAAAACTTTTGACCAGTAGTGTACACCAGGCTACGACTGAGTCTCCTTCTTGGTCAGACAACATCTCCAGTGTGTTCGACCCTGAACCTTTGTTGTACATCATTGTTTCATTTTGGTTCTATCACATCTTTCAGCTGCTGATCGTTTCTGCTAAAATACTCAAGAAGAGGAAAGAAGGGAAAGGTATGAGAAAGTGTCCGGTGTCCTGTGGTAGATGTGGTGAATAAACAAAAACGACAAATAATGGTCGTCTGTTCGCTTGTCAAAACCTCATCCACTCCCAGAGAATGTGCCAAACCCAGGACTGTGAAGCCTTTGTCTGTGGAGATGACTCCTCCAACAATGGCTCAACATTCCATAGAAATGCAAGAAAATATGACTAAGAATAGGGCTTATTATGTTCACGGTGCTGGTTTCTGGGTAGTCCTGGGAAAGAGCCTTGAGACGTGTATTTAACGTTGCTGTTGCTTAAGATTTATCGTGTTATTTGGTTTGTTTTGTGTTAAAACATGTTTCCTGGTACAAAGGATGTGGCTCCTTTGTCCCCATTTCCTCTCTGTATGACTTTAAGACCAAACACAAGGATAAGAGCTTCAGATTACAGCCAATATGTATTCTAATCACATCAGTTACAGACACACATTGGAAATAAAACTCTGCTGTACATGGAAACGTAAGTTGGGATTGTACTTTGGGAGCGTACCTTCTTTTGTGCAAGGATTAAAATTAAGTTACCACAACGATTTCTATCAACGATGTCTTTGCCATTTCATCCCACACGACTCTAAAGACGTACGATATCGACCCAAAGCGCATCCAGCTGTAAACGGTTACATTTCACTTTGAACTCTTTTAAACAAGAACATCTATAAATCTTAATGAAACCAATGTGTCTGAGGATGTACAATAAAACAGCTTGACCTAAATCTGAGTCACTTCTGCTGTGTCATATGTTTGATGAGGCTGTCTGAAGAAGCAGCTTTAATAACTTAAAATTATTACTTAAAAAAAAAAAAAAAAAATTATTAAAATAGTATGAGCCAGATGAAGGGAATAATATTTATAAAAGGGAAAATCTTAGTTATTTTCTGAGATTCCGAGAAGTCACAAAATTATGAGAAAACTATTTTGGAAAGTCTGTCAGGTGAGGTAGAATTTGTACAAGTAACGTGTGTAGAGGATGTGGTGGGTGTACCTCTGTAGATAAAGCTGCAATAGTGATAGTCACCTTATCATTAACTACCTCAGGGTTCCTACAGGTTTCTACAAGTTAAATAAGACTTTTTATGATATTTATAAGACTACTTAGAAGTGGGTTTAATGCCTATTTCATGGCCGTACTGAGACTCCTAGAATTAGGGCTGTAAGAAAATATCGGATCTGCAATATATCATGATATTTCATTTCACAACACTGAATCCATATTAAAAAGTAGTGTATCAATATTTTTTTTAGGTATTTATTCAAATGCAGATATGGTGGAGGTTCATTTTTGTTTTTCTTTTTTGTTTACATTTTCTTTATTATTATTTAACACTGTTTTATTAAATAATGGTTATTTGAAGCATCCTAAAAGCACTTTCTATTGTCTGAGAGGCAGATGTTAGTTCCATTGTTGGGATTAGAATAGAAACATTTGAGCAGGATCTTAAACTCTAATGACTGTAAAACATAATTTAGGTTTTAACAGAGGAAAATGTTGTGATGTAGCATCAGATCCTGTTGTGATCAAATAAAAATGTGTTTAGTGTTTATGCATATTTCGGGTGTAATTTCAATTCGTCAAGGAATTAATCACTTTAAAAAAAAAAAGAAACAAATAATTGCCTCTAACACTATCATGATATATTGTGATCCTAATATTGTGATTTATATTGTATTGCTAGATTCTTGACAATACAGACCCCTACCTAGAATTTAGGAAAATGTACAGTATTTATTTACTCCCTGGGGAGGTCTTTTTGGGCATATCTGTCCAGGAGGAGACCTTGGGGCTGACCCCAGACACACTGGAGAGATTACACCTCTTGGCTGGCCTGCAAACGTGTTGGGATTCCCCTGGAAGAGCTGGTGGATGTGGCTGGGGCGAAGGCTATCAGGGCTTTGCTGAAGCGTCTGCCCCCACGACCCGGATAAGCGGAAGACAACAAGTATGAGTACGAGTATTTATTTACTCCAACGCCTTGATTCCCCCTGTTCCAAGTCATTTGTCACTGGGGACTGCAAAGTTAGCGACAACACAGGCCTATTAGTAAACTGTCACCCCCTATAGGCCTGATTTTGTTTTCACATATCAGTGATTTGTATGGGAAAGGTTTATTTTTTGTCAGTTTTTACTAAAATATATGTACTTTTAAAATAGATGGCTTGATTGTTATTTTTTTGTTGTTGTGTAGATTATGATGAAAAACCTGGCAGCATTGACACAAGTAGTTAAGAAACTCAGAAGCATATGAATACATCTCCTTGGTTTTTGGATGATTAGTAACCAGCTGTTAATTCCCACCCCTAATGGGTGGAGTTTTGTAAGAAAGAAATGGAATGGATTTCATAAGAAAGACACTGTTAGAACTGGTTTTCCCTTCCAGTGAATGTGACATAAGGCTACTAAAAGAATTATTACTAAATAATTTCTACTGTGAAGACATTTTATGGTACGTTTATAGCTTATGTAATTGTAAATAATGTAAATATGTTTTTTCTCACTGTCTTCATGTTTGTTTTTCATATAGAATTTACTGCACTTTATTACTACACTGCTGTAACTGTAAAATTTCCCCAGGGTGGGATGTTTTATAAAGTATATGTATTTTTTGTCAGTTTTTACTAAAATATATGTACTTTTAAAATAGATGGCTTGATTTTTATTTTTTTTGTTGTGTAGATTATGATTCCCCTAGATTCAAGCTTTCCAAAGAGCCTTCATTTATGTTTGTAGGTTCAAGCATTCAAAAGTTAGTAATTTTTTCCCAAAATATCCAAATATAGTCATTTTGGTAAAATTTATTCTTCCCTGATTTTTCCTACAGAAAGAACTACAGAAAGAAATGCTCTAAAATGGACATTTTTACAGATAAACTTCTCAAAGTTGAAATGAAAATTGCCCATATATTGGTCTGTTGGCAGATAACAACTAAAGGGAGCTTTAAACACCCTTGTTTACACAAAAAACATAAAAAAAGAAAAATGTAGTTGTGTTTCTAAGTGTACAGCTTGTTACCTGTCAAATAAACAGCAAAAATGACTGCTTTAGTACAAACTACAGGGTGTTATCTTTACAAAGAGCCCATTCTTTTGTCTGTACTGGTTGAAGAACAGCTTGAGTTTTAATTTGGAGAGGTAATTTTCAAATGCTTTTATGCAAAATCAAAAGAAATGGTAAGAAGTTAAGACTCTGCAGGAACCCTGGGAAACATTTTTGTTTATTCATAACCTCTAATCTCCTTTCAAGGCCACCCCTGTGAGCAGTTTACTATCACTATCATTTTTTTTTTTTTACACTTCTGCTGTTTTGGGTGTAATATATTTGCATCAACTACAACAAACAGATTTGCCAACTTTCTTCAGGTTTTTTTTTTTTTTTTTTCTAAAGCAGAAACATTTACTGGAATCCCGGTCAAAGTGTAGCTGAAATGATCTTACCTCATACAGAAGACATCCCAGGGACCAGATGTCTGACTTAAAGTTGTATCCGTTCTCATGGATCCTCTCTGGTGACATGTAGTAGGGAGTCCCCACTAGGTCAGTGAAACAGGAGATACACATTAAGATTCAGGCACTGGTAAAAAAAAAAAAAAAAAAAAAATGTAAAATCGCCATAACTTTAATGTGTCTGCTTTACCTAAGGAGTGAGCTGCAGTGGTTTTAGAGCTGAAGAAGCGTCCTAGTCCCAGGTCACCCAGTTTTACTTCCCCTGTGGCCGTTATGAACACGTTGGCTGGTTTGATATCTGGTTCACACACACACACACACACACACACACACACACACACACAAACACAAACACTCCTTTAAGTCTAGAAATATCGACATCCTTTTCCTATAAAATCTACAAGTACTATCTTGAGTGACTATTTAAAGACAATGGTTGAGAAAAACATTGAGTGAAAAGACAGTTTGGGTCGAGCAGAAGTGTGGATGATGGATAATGAAGTGCACATTGTGTACATGATGACAAGGGTGAGTAGTTGTTTACCACGGTGCATTACTCTGCGTGAATGCATGTGCTCTAGTGCGCTGCACAGCTGCACAAAATACTTCCATATAGTCCTCTCTGGGATGAGCCGCCTCTTCTTCTTGAAGTACTGGAGAGAAAAGCCAGTTGTTATTTTGACAGGACAATGGGACGTTTTAAAATGCAATTAAATAATGTGAAAATGGAATGAGACCAGTGTCATCATAAATAATGCTACTGGCTTCGCATGACTTACCGCTAAAATGTTATTGAAATGATAATGACAGACAGTTGTGGGCCAGCATGCTGGTTAATTAAACTAAGGAAATGTGGCAAATTAATACTGTGTTACATCTTCCCACCTTAAAAGACTTTAGACAATATTTAAAGGTCGACTGACATATTTGATAACCTGTTGACAACTATTAATGATAACATTAACCACTTTGTAGTTAACATTTCCATTGGATTGTGTTGTATCAGCCGAAAAACGCAAATTAAGTATGAAATCTTCAAATCTAATTGCCATTTTGCTTTTGAAATAGAAGTGTTCATATTTGGATAAAAAGGGAGGAGCTCAGAAAGTGAGACTAACTGCAAACTAACACTTACTGTATGTTAAACACTAGTAGTTTAAGTTATACAATTCATACAATAACAGTTGCTTTGGATAAAAGTCATGTCGACTTGCATATGTATGAATAAAGTATTTCATATTAATAAACCTAAGTAGCAGAGTTGTAGACAGACCATCTACTGAAACACCAAATTGACACAAGCTAATTTAAGCTAAGTTTTGCTAACAGTTCAGTTGGTGTAACTTTAGAGACACTTTAGAGGACACTTGGTTATCACTTAAAGCAGTTACATCTTTAATTATTCACCAAATGATGCTTTATATGACATACTTATGCTTTAAAGGTATGAGTTTTGTAACCAAAAAAGGAAACTTAAAGACCAAAGATGTTTGTCTTCAGGCTGTAAACATATTTTTTTGCTAGACATTTAAGGAACTGCAGGTTTTGAAAAATGTCTTGCCTCATTTTTCAGACCCACATCTCTGCTCTTGCTGACCTATTGCTGCATCAACTTAGTCAGATTTCCTACTTTTACCCAATTTGCATTTGAAACAGTCATACGTCATTCGCACTTTGATACCAATGATTCAACCTCCCGCCCTGAGTGTGATTATGACCCATTCAGACCAAGTATTTACACTACCTAATCAGTTTTTCAATTCCTGGATGTTAATTTCTGGCTAAATTTCCTGTGTATTGGCTCCATTTGACGTGTGTCATTCCTGACCTTTATCATCTGGGAAAGATCTCCAGCATCTGCTAGCTCCAGGACAATGTTCAGCTCATTGTCTTCAATAAAGGAATCAAGGTATTTGATGACATTGGGGTGATTCAGCTGCTGCAGGGGACAAACAGAGAAAAACTGTTGTCAGCAAGTGATAAAATCTGCAGGTTTTTAATATATGAGTTCTGAGGTCACATTTAGCAGTTTAGGTTCAGTACTTTTAATTATCTGCAGCAAGAACATACTTTTATGTAAATTTAAGGATAGAACCTATGCTTATCAGAGCTCATGTTATCAATGGATCTGTATTGTTCCTGTATTTTACCTTCAGCAGATCTATTTCTTTGATGCAGTCCTGACGGGCTTTGGCATCCATCATCTCAAAGATCTGAAGTGACAAAGATAAGAGATTTATTTTTGACTTCTTACACTCCAAGTCATCACGCTTCCACCTTCCCATAAGTCATTTCAGTGTTTAATCATCGTTGCCTAACAGTCAGAACCAAAAACAGCCCAAAAAGGTTGTTTATTTGAACATATGTTCTGTATTGGAGTGTTTTTAAGCATGGGTGACAGGGAGGAAATTGTATTTTATTTATCAATACTCATCATTGTCACTAAAATGAGAAAACACATCATCATTCTTTAAACATTTGACAATTAACATATAATATTTCAGACATTACCATCATTCCAGAACTGAGGAGCTGACAGACATAAGAGGTATTTTGTATAAAATCAGGTTTTGCCCCAACGGAACCTCAGGTCTGGATCATATAACTCTTTCACTCGCCTTATTTATATTGGTCGAGTTAACGCATAAAGACCCAGTGCTAATTTTCTGGCAACACCTAAATGCATTTTTCTCTCTAGTCAACCTTTCTAAAGTGATCTCCATTTGTTGTAATATTTTCCTCTTTATTTTTCTTTTTTCAGTGTAAATCATTTATTTTCCTATATCTAATTCAACGATTATGTAGATGTTCATTAAAGCTCTGATTATGTTGAGGGCTATTATATTAGAAAAAAGTGACTTATTTTAGCAAAGACCTCATTAACTGAATATAAATCCACTGTCATTGATCCAACTCCATGTGTTTTACTGGTGAATGTAGAAGATGACCATGTTTCTATGGTAACTATGGAGGCTGTGAACGTCCAAATGGGTCATATCTGATGAACATGAAAAGATGACAAACTGTATTTTACACCAATTATTTACATGGATTGAAAGAATTAATGGATCAATAGGTATTAAACATTTTAGATCAGTGGATGCTGTTGATCGATGGTTCATGTTTGGGTCTTAATGGGATGATACACCAACTTTTTCCAGATCTCTCAAGTATGAAATTTCTATTTTCTAGTTTTTGTTTTTTTTTCTTTTTTGGGTGCAAATTGAGTTTGCCAATAGAAACAGTTCAATGGAAATGTACCTATTGTTTTGCAATGTTCAGCTGTCTGAAAAACCCGGCAGCATTGACACAAGTGGTTAAGAAACTCAGAGGCATATGAATACATCTCCTTGGTTTTTGGATGATTAGTAACCAGCTGTTAATTCCCACCCCTAATGGGTGGAGTTTTGTAAGAAAGAAATGGAATGGATTTCGTAAGAAAGACACTGTTAGAACTGGTTTTCCCTTCCAGTGAATGTGACATAAGGCTACTAAAATAACTATTACTAAATAATTTCTACTGTGAAGACATTTTATAGTACGTTTACAGTGTATGTAATTGTAAATAATGTAAATATGTTTTTTCTCACTGTCTTCATGTTTGTTATTTATATAGAATTCACTGCACTTTATTACTACACTGCTGTAACTGTACAATTTCCCCAGGGTGGGATGTTTTATAAAGTATATGTTTGTTAAAATGTTCTAATCTTCTCTACAGAATATCATGTGTGTTTTCTGATCAGGATGGAGGGCTTTAAATTAAACTCAACAGAAAAAAACATAAAGAAACTCATTACATTTCTACCTTACACTGGGTTTTTAAGGATTACAAAGATACAGTGTGAAATGTAAAACATTAACGCAACATATGAACTTCTTGTCAATTATTAACAAAAATGTACATGTGTTCAAACCAAACTATATGCTGTTACATATATGCTGAACTCCAAGTGTCGGCGTTGTTCTCATCTCTTAGGCAGTAGACACATGGACAGTACACCACGTCTTATCTCAAATCACCCAAACTCAGACTCAAAGGTCTCAATTAGATGTTAGATTTATCAACATCACTTACTAGGATCATTATATGCATGTGGCTGTAAGTGCAGCTGCATAATTGCACACTGGATTCAGTACCTGGACTTTCTTGAGTGCAACCAGTTGACCCTCCAGCAGATACGTGGCTTTGTAGACTTCGCTGAACTGGCCACGGCCGATCTTCTTCTCAATGCGGAAGTTTGCCAGCGTGCAGCAGTACTTATAGTTTGGCACGTTTTTCTGCACAAATAAAAAAAACAACACTTAAACTCTCAGCATTTTAGTGTGTTTAGGAGCTTTATGTCACTTAATAAATGTGACTGTCTTGAAAATTATAACTGGTTTAAGTGTGAATTTGCCACTATTTACAAAAGAGCTATTTTTATTACTAATACGTCATTATCTCAGACTCTCCACAATAATAATTCAATCCTTTAGACCAGGGGTGTCAAACTCATTTTAGTTCAGGGGCCACGTTCAGCCCAATATGATCTAAGGGGGCCGGATTTATGAGAATGTACAAAGTTTCCTTAAAAATCTGAATAAAAAGTAACAACTTGAAATGTGTTCAGAAAAATAAATGCAAATTAAAGAATATTCTGCCTCAGTTTATTATTTGCGCATGTTCATTGTAACGTACAGATCAGGGTCTATATAAGGGACTATTTTAGACACATTTCAACTTATTCACATTTTCACATCACATTCATGTAATTTTACTTTTTTTCCACCAAAACAAAGAGAAAATTTGCAATTGTCATTATTTATAGGATATTATGATCATGTTTTACTGGTCTGACCCACCTGTCTGTATGCAGAACCTGCATTAACAAGATCTTGATACCATTTATTGTTAATTTCTTCAATGTCATTTTTTCACAAATTCATCCCAGGGGCCGGGTCGGACCCTTTGGCGGGCCGGATTTGGCCCCCGGACCGCATGTTTGACACCTGTGCTTTAGACCCATAGCTCGGGATGAACTGTCTGTCGTTATCTGCTGTGATATATACACTGTTACCCATAAAGTTGGAATAGTTGTGTTTTCAGAAACATTCTTGTTTTGACACATCATTAATCACCTTTGACCAGGTGTAATGATTACATAGAGTCCCAGTTACAATTTATTTATTGAGAATAAATCACATTGTCCTAATCATTTAATGAGAACAGGAAAGTATTTTCTTCCATTTTTATGGACAGCAGTGCATTAAAGGTAATTCCTCTTTTTAATTTCCTCATCCCTCCTTTTTAAAACTATTTAGAACAGAATTTAATGCTTATTTCACAGTAATACTGGCAAAAATTCATGACTCCTAGAATTTTGAAAATTGTATTTATTTACTCCAACGCCTTGATTCTCACTGTTCTGGTTCATTTCTTACCAGGGGCTGTAAAGTTAGTGATAATTGGCTCCTAATTTCAATATAATTTGTCAGGTTGGAATGGGTGGAACTGAGCAGAACAATGTTACTATATCTTTATAGTTTGGACACATTTAAACACATTCAAGACCTACCATAATAAATTTAATACATTTTAACTTTTAAAGACTTTTAAAAGGTATTAAATGCAGATTTGTAAATTCAAGATTTTTAAGACCCTGTGGGAACCCTGTAAAGACTTCTTTTTATAATGACTATATCTTTGTTTCCCTGAAACAAAGTGAGTCGAAAAATTGGTAATGGCTATAGGCCCATTGTATTTACATTAAAGTTATAACAACTAAAAGATTTCATTAGTGTCATTATTTTCTGGTTTAAGTGTGTCATGTCATGGTTTAACTGTCTGAGAAATAACAACAAACAAATTGGAATGAGTTTTAATTTCCATTATTTGCCACAGCAACATTGACTAAAAATGAAAGGAGACCCATCTGAGTCCATCACAGTCTCCATTTCCTTCTCTGTTTGACCATGAAAAAGAAAACTGCCTTATACATCAGTTGTGATTGTTGTTTACTCGATGGTTTGTGGACAGCTTGGATGCTATAACAGTCCTTTTGTTTTTGAGTTAAATATATCTTTTTCATATTTTGGGTCTTTGTACCTTCTTAAAATAAACTAAATAAATCTGCTCATAGAAGTCAACAACTACAATTTAGCTGAGGCCAGAGAACCAGTTTTAACACTTTTCTTTCCAGAGTGGTAGAGAAGTCGCAGTTGTGTTTATCAGAATCTTATTCTTTGGCGCTAAAAAGAAACACCAAGGTTTAAGAAACGTAATGGTTGGGAAAACCCTGTAATTAAGAACAACTATTAACTTCAATGATGCATCTGTGACTCTTGGTTGACCCTAGCTTGACTCCGGTTCGAGACCCAGGTGGTCCCTTAGGAAAGGACCTTTATGCTATACATCCCTATACCTGTAGCCACAAGGGGGCAGTGTCTCATTGTGCCGGTCCCAAGCCCAAATAAATACAGAGGGTTGTGTCAGGAAGGGCATCCGATGTAAAAACCTGCGCCAAATCATGCGAATGTGATTCAATGTGGCGACCCCTGATGGGAAAAGCCGAAAGAAACAGTGTCTATTATGTTGCTTGGTATGTTTTGTTATTTCATTAGCCTCAGCATAATTGCCCAAGTCACATTTTTGACCAAACTGTGATATCTGCATAAAAAGAAGCAGCAGTGTTAGGAAAGTTAGTTAAATATATATCACAATTTGGGCAAAAATATGACTTGGGAATTTATGCTATGAAGCTAACCATTTGTCTTTTAAAATGGAAGTCACTGGGGCTTGCTGCAGAACAAATCCACCTCCAGGTATAAAGTAATACATTTGACTTGGCAATGTTAAGAGTTTAACTACGTTTCAAGTCAGTCTGGATTAAAATAGCTGCAAAAATTGATTGTATAAGTAATACAAACTGATGAAAGGACGGTCTGTCTTACTGAGGTGCATAGTAGGGCTGTGCAATCACCTCTAAATTTGATATTGTGGATTGTCATTGCTCTACATTGCCAATACACGATTAAATTGCCGGGGGGTGGGGTAAGGGGGGGTCAGCACAGCACTGTGACACTGTCATTAACTTTTAACCCGCTTAGGTGGCAGTGCTGCAACATTGGAATTTATGAAAACCCTTGTGAACATTTCAGTACATTAAAACAATATTTATTTGCAGTTACTCTAGTGAACAATCCTGAAACATGAGCAAACTGGCTGCGTTCGTATGGATCAAACAGATGTGCCGTCGCTGTCAGCGTAGGGCTGATAGTGACGCTCTGTGTGCTGGGAAGAGATGAGAGAAAGTGGATTGTAGGTCTGTTTGTAAGTGGGTTTTCTCGTTTCTACGCATATCCCACAGAAAAATCTTAATGAACCGTAGGCCTAGAGTGCAGCTTTTTGGGTTTTTTTCAAAATTGCCTTGATATCCAGCAAATCGCCTAGCAACCATCCAATCACCAATACACAATTTCATCGCAGATCGTCCCAGTCCTAGTGCATAGATCTAAAAATAAAATCCAATTACCCTTTGTTTTCAGATGTTAAAGGAAAACCAACGACCAACACACACACACGCACACACACACACACACACAGACCTTTTATGTTCTGTTATTATTCAGATCTGATGTCCCACCTGATCCTCCTGACTGGCGATCTTGTAGAGCTTGTTGTGGTTGTCTAAGGTGGGTTCGTTGTTGTTCTGTGCCTCCATGGTGACATCACATCTATTCGTTTGTCACTGCTGGAATACAGGAAATAAGCAGCTATGTATAAATGCTGCTCTTTTAACACATAAACACAGTAGCAGTAGTAATTTACTACAGACAACAGACGGGATCACCACATCTTGAGTAACCATTGTAACCATAATAGTCAAGGTTTTGAAATCAAGTGATGAATGACAAGGAAAGAAAAAGCTCTCAAATAGTGCGACCCACTGCCAAAGCTGTACAATGCTCTAAATTAGTTATTATAACACTTAATATTCATAAAAGATCCGGATCAGCACCTGGGTCAAAATAGATGCAGTGCAGTTGATTTTAGAACATGAATGTCTATGAACATCAAACAAAAAGTGTCAAGTGATTCAGACTCATGACAGCTGAATTAACGCCAACAAAATAAACAGTGTTGACTCTGAGTGCCTTAAGGTATGTACTGGAAACTGTGCATGCTATGGCAGTTAATGACAGTTCATGTCAAAACAAGAACCATTAATGGGAAGGGGTGGGAATGATTAAAATGTCATTGAACTATGATAAGGATTTGACTGGAGAGAGATTTAACGTCATTTGCTCACAGGCAATTAGATTTTCTCCAATGTAGGCATGACTGGGTTCAAGCTGCACAACAGATATTTTTGTTTTCCAGTAAAAAATAGATGAAGATATTAAACATAACACGCGCACCCTGGAAAACCCTCGTCTTTCAGTCCACACTAAAGTTTTTGCATATACAGACAGACGAATGGACGATGTGACGGACTCCCATCCCACCCCCTGCTCAGAGACTTAAATCCGTCCTCAAACCAGACCACAATACATAATCTATAAGTAATGTGACTGACCTGTATGTATGTGGAGGACGTGCAGGGTTCTAGCTAGCGCAATTTAGCGTATGATGCAAAATTTTCTCCCGATATGCTAAATTTTCTAACCATACGCTAAATTTCAGTACAACATATCGGCATTTTGACTGTAATTGTTTGCAGGGTCCGACATTAACGGTTGGCTGAACCACCTACTCTGCCCCCCCCGGTCCCTCAACACCCATACTCTAAAATAAAATCCTAGCTAGAACCCTGACTTGTCAATAAAGCTGTGAGACAGTAAACATGAGCTGCACTCACACGGTTGAGAACCACTGGTGCATGCCACAGATTTTGCACATATACATGGATAGACAGAAGGATGGACGGACAACCAACTGATGACAATACCCTTGGGCCAGTGTGGTTGAGGGTGAAAATACTTAAAAGATTTTCACTAGACATTTCCCATGTGAGAAGACATAAACAAACAATAGGTTCAATATTCATATGAAACCTATCAATGATATAGGCTACAAAATAGAAAAGCACAAGCCAGAGAATGTGGTTTTGATAATTATTTGATTATTTCAATTCATTTTTTTTCCCCCTGACAGCTCTACTGTAGATGTGTTAAGATGTTAAGCTAAGCCTGTCATGCAACTGTTTCTTAAAATCTGAAAGTACTGTTATTGTCATTATACAGTCATATGCAACAAAGTTATGGTGTTCAGAGTGATATAATGTGCAATAATAATTTTAACATGGATTAAAGAGTTTGTGAGTTAGCCTTTTCATTAGCGGCGCTAGTGCTAATGCCTATGTAGATTCTAGCTTCAGATAAAACAAAATTATGTGTTGACATTTTACCAGCGACTTCAATTAGATGATTTTTTTTTCTAACTCTCATTACAGTGTAATTAGTAGTGTGGTTGGTTGGTGTTAACAACAATTTGGCCTGAAGCATTACTATTGCCACTTTCCTCTTACCCAAATAGAGCACATTCAGTTTATTTATTTTTTTTGCACAATAAAGCCTTCAGAACATCAGCCAAGTCAGTGTCTCTTACACAGTCTATGCTATAAAAAATAACTTGAGAAAAACAAACATTTTTCTGAAGGATAACAGCTAACCCCATTGAGCCCAAATCAATCACCAACATACAATACATCTAAAATATATACTGATGAGACTTTTTTTTTTGTTCTGCAACAGCAAAATTACCCCTGAAGTAACATGATTAACATTTACAGCAACATGAAAGCATCGATCAATAATATAATACAATGGATCAGTGAACAAAGGTATTTACAGATTGTAACCAGCTGAAAAAGCAAAAATACTAGTAAATATTAACAGTGATGATAAAGTATCTACCCTTCAGGTGATCATAGTGCCATAGAAATATAAAACTTAGCACTATTTGAAGAAAGCAAATCATTTCACCTGAAAGATCACAAACACACTCCCTAGTCGTATGAAATCCATTCTTTACATAAATTTTTTTGCAATTAACAATAAATAAATAAATAAATAAATAAAATGAATGACATGCGGACATTTTATCATAAAATTCATATAGAGCAAATATTTCTATATTTCAAATAGTTCGGTTTGGTTTTAAACATGACCACAGTTTCAAGTATATGGAGATATTAGATTAGATTAAACTTCATTGATCCCACAATTGGGACGTTCACCCGTCACTGACGCAACAGAATACAGTGAAAGAAAATGTGCTTTCATAAGAAACAAACGATATATAAAAAAAAATAGTAATAAGTAATAAAACTAAAGCTATTATATTGAAAAATGACAGTAACCACTATAAATATTTATCACTCCACATATCCCATCATTATTTTAAGTGACAAATTCAAAATGTCATAAATTTAAAAGCCTTCGTATCAATTCCTATAGAAAGACTATTATCAATCTGATTATTTTCAACAGTTGAACCAACTTTTGGCGACGACAGTGC
>JAPSES010095947.1:0-20560 GCA_029822895.1 Maxillicosta whitleyi | reverse complement strand
GAACACAAGAAAGCTTCCGCTCGAGCTGCCTACGGATGTGTAGAAGGAACAAAAGACTAGCAAACTCGAAATAGCGCATTTAACCGAAAATGAGTTTAATTAATACAACCAGAGGAGCTGCATGTGGATGGGAGAAGTGCGGAAAATACTGGCAAACTCTGATAGCGATTAAAAAAAAATATTGGCAATTACAATTTATATTAATCTAATCGCGATTAATGCGTTAATATTCCCAGCCCTAGTTATTATTCACCTTAATTTTGATTTAGTACATCTCTAAATCTCTTGAATTGACCAGATGTTTATATAATATGTAAATATATATGTAATATAGTTTTATAAAATTCATCTTTTTTCTGGAAAGTATTTTTATTTCTAATTTTATTCACATATTTCCTGTATATTATAGAATCTATATGTACATATACACAACAAATATGGGAACATTAAATAGTCAGTGTCAGTGTTAAATAGAGAGTGTCGGTGTTGTATTAACACCACATTGATTTAAAACAACACTGTGTGTGGTGTTTTTGTTAAAATTATGTTGTTAAATCATGGTGTTGAAAGTGTTAATCTTACACCCCATAGTGTGGACACTTTTTGGTGTTAAATTAACCTCAGCGTATTTGCTGTGTACTGATGCAGAGACTGAACTGTACGGGACTCATCATAAAACTGCAACAACAGCAAAGTTAATGATGACCTATACTTTGACACAGCTCTGTATAATATAGATATTGAGTATTTTATTTTATGTAAATGTATAAATTACTGCTGTCAAATGATGAAAATCTCTAATCAGTGCTGTGGATTAATTTAGATTAATGATGATTAAACATCATTAATTTTTCATCTATATTAATCGCATTTCATTTGGCATGAGTCAATTGACTCGTGAAAGAAGGGAATATATATGCACTTAACATGTTTATTAAATGCCTTCAACAGTTTCAACAAAACAGCTTAAAACAACTGTTCCATCTTTTTTTTGTTTTGTTTTTTTGGTCCTCATATTTCCATCCAGAGGCTAATGTGTTCTTAGCATGTTCCATTTTTATTTATTTATTTTTTTGTTGTTGTTTCTGCTGCCTTTAACTACTGGACAGAAAGACTTTTATCAGATTAATCATGATGATAGATTAATCTGGGTTAATGCACAATGCATAATTTTGACACCCCTACTATAAAAATGTCACATTAAAGCATCAATAACTGTAATTTAATAATACAGATTAGTCTAAAATGAGCTATTTTGATGCTTTAGGAATATTTTTATTCTATTACTCGATACATGTTCTTTGGTAAGTTTATACTGTTTACTTGTAACACACTTTTTTTTTTTTTTTTTTTACAGAGGAGTGCTGCCACTTTTAACTGACTAAGATACATAAGTGCCTCCTTCAATGCATCATTGATCTGACTGTGAACTTACATCGGGCTCAGTAATTTAAAATGTGTCCTGAAGTTCTGTGTCATTTACTTGTCGTGCAATTGAAGAAAGTTCCTTAGAGATGATCAACAGCCAGATTCACAGTGATCAACAAACAGCCAGACAGATGTTGGGTAATTGCCTGGAGCTGATAAATATTTAATCAACCAATCCACCATTTGATCAGGCCCTGGCTGAGGTTCAAAGGTCGCGTCACTGCTCCAGCTGCCTCCATGATGGAGCGCTGTTCTTAAATCAGCAGGGGAGGTTATCTCAGCTGAAGAGCAACTGTGAGGCGCTGTCTCACTTTCTAAATCACACACACCTCAGATCGTCATATCCAATTGTACTTAACCGCAGTGATGTGGGTTTTGCAATGTCACATCTGTTAATGTTTCTTCTTTAATACAGATATTTGGACCACAGCCCAGGTTGTTGGGTGTCACTGTAGGTTGCAACTCCCTGTGAGTTGTACATCTCGTCAACAAAGTCCACTCTGAACTTAGATAACCTCAGGGACTAGAGAGCAAAATGGAGGTGATATACAGTCAATGTGGAGTATTTTTTCATCCTAAAAAATAATCTACACACACACACTGCATTATTCACAGAACAAACAACTTGTATAATCAGAGGTTACGTCTGTGCAAACTCACATGCAGTGAGGTGTCATTCTGACGTTCAGTGATAGTGAACGTTATCTTCAGTTTATGAGTTTTCGCTGTAATAAAAACCTGTTCCAAAGATAATGACTTTATTAAAGGGAAAGTAAAGTAGAACACGCTGTACCATAAGTACCTTACGCTGTGAAAATAGTGACCGGTCAGTGTTTGACCTTAAAAACTCTGCACACATTTAATCTTTTAACATGCAAGAGATTCCAGATAAAACAAAAATAGGAGTCAAATCCTCTCATAGAAAAGTTATTTTTGTGTTTATTGATATCCATCAAACATGAACAGATTCATTTTATCATTTTACACAGAACATACCACACTCCTCATAGGCTAAACAGGCTGAATGGTGGGGTTTCTGACATGTGTCAAAGGTTTAAAACATCTATTGGGACTTTGCACACATTGGATTATCCAGTCGTAGAAAAGTTTGGGAAAATTGTCACCACAACAATCAGAAAATTTCAAAAATTTGAATTGATTTGAATCCTAAAATCTAAAATCTTGATGATGTCAGCGCTTTGAACATGATGAATTATAGTAAGTATTTCATCTTACTTCGCAAGTTCCGTAGCAAAAGAAGAAGGAAAAAAAAACGTTAAGAAGTGGAAATCTAAGGAATCCCTCACAGGTCATGTGATTTCAAGGTTTATATGATACTACAGAGTTGTTGACATTTTACTAGTTTCATTCTGTAGAAGGACCTTCTAACGTTGCAAGAAAGTTCACAGATAAATTACCAATTTTTTAAAGAAAACTATTAAATTATTGTTTCTATTACGTATGCAAATTAATAATTCTCACCCCCAGTGTTAATAATGCCATTGAGTTTCATACATATTCATTCAAATGTCACTTCTCTTTATGAGATGGGTCTTCAGATGGAACGCTATAGACAAAGTTTAGTATAGAATAAACACGTAAATAATAAAAAAAATAAGATAAATGTTTGCTTTCGGGATTTCCTCCAGTGTTACTCACACCGGTGAATGAATGTTTGGGGCTGTTTGGCACAAAGTGGCAGCCACACTAACATCAGTCTGCTCCTGGGCAGCTGAGGTTACAGACGTAGTTTACCACCACCAGAGTGTGAATGTGTGAGTGAATGAATAATGGATCAATAATGGAAAGTGCTTCGGGTTCCGTGAAAAGCAGTGTATGGTTGGAGGGGTCGTTAGCACGGATTGGCAACCACGCTTCTATCAGTCTGTCCGAGGGCTACATATGTAGTTTACCACCACCAGAGTGTGAATGTATGAGTGAATGAATAATGGATCCAGTGTACATGTCTTAATAGAAAAGCGCTATAAAGCTCTAATCCATTATTATTTTATTTATCTCCCAATGGGCAGGTCAATTTAACAGTCTGCAGTTTGGTTCAGGAAGTGAATCATAAATACAATAAAAGCAGCAAGACATCAACTATTCCAGACATACATCATACAATGGGAGCAGTTTATTCAGTTTATTCACTACGGCTGCATTCCAAAGTTATTAAAAATAATAAGGGCTTATTCACAATCTCAAACTTACAATCTCTTACTCACGTTTTCTTTGCTGTTGGGTTATTTGCTGCGTAGGTGTTGGGTTGATCTTAGTTTCAAGGCCTGTTTGTAATTCCAAAGTAACCATTGCCCAAGAGGAAGAGGTCATTTACCCTATTACTGAATCTGAACCACCTACACATACAAAGACAAACAGAGGATTGGAATTTTTTTTATTTTTTTTTATTTTTGTCAAACTAGGAATTGATGAATAATATTTGTTCAATTTTTCAGATATCTATTTGTGGTAATTTATTACTTTTAGTCCCTGTATATTGACGCTTGTATTCCACTTCTTGCATTTACAAAAAAAAAAAAAAAAAAGAGTCATAAGTTTAATGTTAATGCATATGTGAAGTGAAGAAAGTGGACCAGTCAGTAAAGGCATCTTAATGTTTTAAGCTTTACTGACATTAAAAATGGATGTCCGTGTTCATTATTTTTTGTGTGTTTTTATTTCATGGTACACTTGTTATATACAGTCATGGCCAAAGTTTCTGACAGTGACACATTGACTATTAGCGTAAATTGATTCATTTGCAAATGAATATTTTTTAAACTTATAAAATTCTCCAAAAGTACTGATTCAACAAAATGTGCGTCCCTGCCAAAGTTTTGGTCGCAGCTATGATGTTAATATGATGTAACATTAGTTTTGAATATTAACAAACTGTAGAAATGCCCTTCAAAGATTTACTTTTTAGTTTTATCGTTTATATTACATTTTACATTTTTTCCACTCATGGTAAAGAAGCTGATTCAGTACATCTACTTGTACAATAGTCTTTCTGTACTTCTACTTATGTAATCTTCTTATGGGAAATATGAAATTCTGATTTAATGGCACTGACTTAGGCCTGACAGAGAGATGGTTTAAAGACCATTCAGTTAAATTGTCATGCTGCATGACATCCACTTTTCTTTTTTTCATAAATATATTTATTATTGTTTTCATTATTTATATGAACAGGCAACAGCACAAACACTTCAATACAATCCCTAACACCCCCACCAACACAATAACACCCACTCCCAGTGCAACAACACATATTTGACAAATATAGCTTAATTGTACAAGACAAGATTTATTTATTTTTTTGCAAAAAAAGTATCCAGATCTTATAAGTCTTTGATTTTTCCTTTAGTCATGTTTTCCAGTGCCTGGTTAGAAGACATTTCTTTAATCCATTGGTTCACTGTGGGTCCCTGAATATCTTTCCATTTCAAAGAAATAAGTCCTTTGGCTTGTAACAAACACAAATTTAACAGTTTCCTTTTTCTTCCGATTACTTGAAACTGCTCAGGGAATATGTGCAAAATACACAATTTTGGATCCACTGGAGTAATATATTCTATACATTTGTAAATTAACTTAAGTCTCTTTCCAAAAATTCTGAAGTTTCTAACAGGCCCACATACAGTGACATCTACTTTTCTGTTCTTTTGTGGTTTGAATTCTTATACTTTCAATGTACAAACCTCAGTTTTTGTCCTCTAATTTGCTGAGCAGAGGGAATTGTAGATGACAGTTGTTAAAAAAAACAAACAAACGTTACATGACGCAATATAAACTCACACCTGGCTGCATGACTAATAAAAGGGATCATTTAGCAACACATTGTTAATAAAGTCCCCTGGTGACAATGTGGTGTTAAGGGAACATAAAGAGCCATTTGCACCACCACAAGTGATATTTACTTTCACCTAAAGTAGCACATACTGAACATTTTTTGCACCCACTGAAGTTGAAAAATACACTAAAAATATTATACATAATCACAAATGTAAGGGGCTTAGATTAGCAGGAAAATGCATTATCATATAAACAGGGCTGTTAACTTGAGCTAATTACTTTTTAGAGATATGATATGTGGTTCTGGCAGGACCTCAGTACTCTGTATGATGATATTGGAGAACAGAATTTTAGTTTTCAACTCAAGTACCAAAAAACAATTGTGTAAAAATTCATAATAAATTCCGTTCCATTCCACATGATTAATGGACTCTTTCACCATCACAGAAGAAAAACATTTCTGACATGAACACAAGTAATCACTAGCATTTTTCCCCCTCTGAATGAGTTAAGCAGTGGTTAAAAAAAAAAAAAAAAGATAAAATCCGATCTTTTACTTTAAAAATGCAATGTAAAATCGAATACAGGCGACACAATAGTGATGGTACAGAATTCACAGGAACCATTATGTTACACAGTTAATACTTTTCATTCTTTTTGTAGGCTACATTTTGCGGATAACACATAGATTTGTGCAGGATTGAGAATGCAGAACTTACTTTAGGTGAATATTGTACTTTACAGTGTTCGAGTTATACATCTTTAGAAGACCTGGACACTCATCCAAGCACGTGAATATCTGTCACATAAAAACGTCTAGTGCCTTAAAGTTGTTAGGATAAGGAATGATAATGAATCTTAAAAGACAAGACAATGACAGTATTTTGGATTAAAAATATTTACATTTAGTTGCGGTTTTATGGAGAAAAAAAATCAAATTCACAAGGATACATGAACGTCTCATGCAGCTCAGCCAATCAGAGCTATGGTTCCATCGTCAACAGGAAACGTTGGAAGCGTCCTTGGAGATGTAGTTAGTAGTGTAACTTTCTCATCTTTTTGCACACTACTCACAAAATACTTATGTTAAGTAAAAGACAACCAATCGATATTGCAGCAGGGGGCTGTTAGAAAGCCGTGAAAATTTTAGAAGGTAAGTGCATTCTTAAGAGTGTCGATTCTGTAACTACTTAGCTGTTTGAGCTAACGTCAAGTAGCTACATGGCGCCCAGCTAACGTCGAGAATAGCAAAGATGCTAATTGAGTATGTTCACGTTTTCTCTTGATATCCCACAGATTACTTACATCGTTCAAAAGTATTCTGTTATCGTCGACTTTTATCATTAGAATTAATTCTTGAACATTCGATATTTGTGTCTTGTTTTTCTTTGTGGCAACAAAAGCTATCCAGGTAGACGTAAAAGATAACTTGTTAATCTTATTAGCTGAGCTGTTGACAAGAGAGAAATGAGCAAGATGCAATTTTTACAGCACTGACAAAAACAAAAGCTGTTCATCACGTATGGCTATCTTATGAAGTTGTCTGCCTGCCACTGTTGTATACAGCCAATGCCATTTTCCTTTGTTAGACACACACTCCAGTATTTCCTCCTTGTTTCTACAGTAGCCATGACTGCAGCTGCTCTCATAGGAGACCAAGTGATCCTCGAGGAGGACTACGATGAGAACTATATACCCTCTGAACAAGGTACACAGGGGTCATGATAATAGCCAGCAGGAAGGGATATTATTGACTCATAGTGACATACATCCAAATGTTTGTCCTGTAATTAGTCATAAATCAGATTATTCAAAACATATTGGTAGCAGGTGAAGGATTACATCATGATAGATTTAGACAGATTTTTATTGATGTGTTGTTACATAGCAATGTCTATATACGCAGTATGGCTGCTGGTAGATATGTCCAGTTCTTCTGTTGATCCTTCAGTGCTATATTTGTATGTTAAGCTTACAAAGTGTGTCAGAATGTCTTAATGGGTTGTACAAAATCTTATTATAAACACCTCTAAACACTTTATGTTGTTCTGCATTCACATCAGTGCTGTCACTAAAGTATAAAGTATAAATGCAGAAAAATGTAATACATTGTTTAAAAAATTATTTAAACAAATTTGAAATGTATCTCCTTTTTGAAAAATTTAACACAAATCCCCTTACAGAAAAAACACAGTAGGTATATTTTATCATTTTTATTTACATCAGAGTGGTTGACATAAACACTCTTGGGTGTTGTCCCTAAATGTCTTATACTTAAGGGAAAACACTGACCTTGTTGAAGATGTTGGTGTAACACAATAATTTGCTTTGCTACATGTACTATTCAGTAGTGATATTTACATGTACTTTTAGTACATGATAACTATATCATCATTATTTATTAATTCTTTTTTTTTTTTTTACCTTTGAATAGAAATCCAAGAGTATGCAAGAGAAATCGGCATTGATCCCGACAGTGAGCCTGAGCTTCTGTGGCTAGCCAGAGAGGGCATTGTAGCCCCTCTCCCTCCTGAATGGAAGCCTTGGTAAGAAGGGGGACTGGGGCTGTGGATGTCCAGACAAGCAGCCACAGAAGGAGGGGTGGGTGGTAGTACCACTGTCTCACATGATGGAAGATGGGGTTACTTTTTTTTTTAGCCATTAATGGAAATTCATTTGTCCTTCATCTGAAATAACATAGAAACAAAAACAAAATATTAGCATTGTAGATGAGGTTGTGATTGTTTTTATTAAATTAAATTAATTAAAATGAACTAAATGGTGTTTAATAGCTATTTTTTTTTTTACTGCATTTATTATTTTCTTTTCTTATGGAATACAGAATTCACAACTACCTCACATGACAGCCTCATGAGTTGAAAAGGAAAAAAACTCAAAACATGCCAATTTCACTCTCCTTGATGTTTTCTTGTCCCTCTCTTTTTCTCCATTGGTTGGCAAACCTGTGCAGACATACTCTCACATCACAGGAGTAAATATATCCGATTCTGGTGCCACAATATCTTTCACAGTGGAAACAGTAGTGCCAAATATCCACCTATTGACTCATTTATGTCATTATGTGGAATTCACTAGCACATTGGACAACTCTATAAAGAAGAAAAACACAAACCATTGTAGCTTGAATTTGTGTTGTTTATCCTAATAGTGTAGTAAGTACAGACTAGAATCACATTTGAATATTTATCTATTTTTGAACATTGTTATAAACAGTAGTGATTGTTTTACAAAGGACAAACACTGTCCCAGAAAATCTTCCAACATTTGTCTGTTTGTCAGTAACCAAACACACAAGTATTATTATTATTATTATTATTATCGGTGTCCTTACAACTGCTCACGGGTGAAGGCCTGTTCTCGACACGTGACACTAGAGGCACATGGAGGCAATTCCCCTAACCACAGGATGCACTTCTCTGGGGAGGTGTCAGCTGCAGTGGCCATTCAAATAAAATGTTTTTCCACAGCCATTTGTTACAACTAAACAACAGTAATTCTTTTAAGTGAAAGAGGCATTTTGTAGCTTTATTGAATTGCAGGCAAAAAGTGTGAGGGCAAATAACCCGCAATCCTTTGTGAGCTGGACTGGAATCAAACTGAGGTTTTTGTGGTTGACCTACTGGCCACTCCACTCAACATTAACTCTTCACATTCCAATAGATGTACAGTACTGTGCAAAAGTTTTAGGCTTCCTTTTTACAGGGTTATAATGAATGCGTGCCTTTATTTCTAACATGAAAAATGCATCAAATATGTGCACAGTGTTAAGACACACACACACACACACACACCAAAACCACAATTAAACAACTTTTGCATTTAGAGCGGTACCTTTCTTGAATCACCTGTCTGGATGTTTTCTTAAATTATTAAATTAGATCATATTGGATTACATTAAAGTTTATTGTCATTTCACATGTACAAGTACAAGGTAACAAAATGCAGTTAAGCATCCCATCAGAGGTGCAATCAATAGACAGTATGTACATAAATATACACAAAAATTCCAAGAAATTAACTTGAATTACATTACACACAATGGTTTTGAACCCTTTCTGTGTCCACATCATCTCACAGCTTCTACATTAATCACATTTTTTGTCTGAAATATATTTTATTTTCTATACTGTTTGCATTTTTTCTGTATATTCCAGCTGTACATACATTAATACAAAGACTGAGAAATCCATACATGTGGTCACAGTTTTGCTTAAACAACAAACCTAACGGTGGCCTCAGACTTTTGCACAGTACTATACTCTTACACACTTCTACAGAACATCTGGTGACGTCTTCCTATTCAGCCAACCGTTCTTCTATCTATCCATCAATCCACCCAGTTGTATCCTTTCTGTGGACCTTTGTGGAGGTGTTTAAGTGACCCCCTTCTGCCCCGCCCCCCCTTTTTTTCCACAGCCAGGATGTGACAGGTGACATTTACTATTTCAACTTCTCCACGGGCCAGTCCACCTGGGACCACCCCTGTGACGAACACTACCGCCGTCTGGTGGCTCAAGAGCGTGAGCGTGGACAGCTGACGGCCACTGCTGGAGGGCCAAGTGCGAAAAAGGACAAGGACAAGAAGAAGAAAAAAGAGAAAAAGGAAAAGAGAGAAAAGAAGAAGAAGGAGCTAGTAAAGACAGCATCAGTGAGTGGTTATTGTACCTCACATATGGAAAAAAGCAGTTTATTTGTTACTGATGAGTGAGTTTATATTTTTGAGTGTCTCATCTCTTTAGGCTCTGAGTTCTACTGTTGGACATTTGCCATCCCCGCTTGGTGGCTTGGGTCCTCTCAGAGGTCTAGATGCTCCAAGTCTGGGCCCCCTCCCTGGACCTGCCCCTGCTCTTCGGAGGTCTCTTGGTTCCTCTGGAGGACTGGAGCCACTCAGAGCATCTCTAGGGGTAAGTGAGTGTAGGCTTTGGGGGCTACAAAGTCTAGTCTAATCATAGTCTGAGGCTCAGACACGACTTGTATTCACAGCATTACTCATTAAAAAAGACTCTACATACTCACAGGCTCTTTGGTGACATTTGAATGTTTATTCCTAATATGACTGATTCTGTGTCGTTTTTAAAATGTATTTATTAAACCTTTAATTAAATAGATGGAGTCCCATTGAGGTCTCTTTTACAAGGTCGACCTGGCCAAGAGGTCAGCAGCACGAAAGAATACAGGTTTAACAGACAGGTGATAACAATACATTAAAACAAACAATAATTTAGTAAAAATAGAAAACTTTTACAGTTTTTGATGAGCAGTTTCTTTAATTTTTTGTGCGAATGTAGTTAAGGTCATAGAAATTTAAAAATGCAGGCACATCTCATATAACAAATTCCACTGTATCAAAACTTGTTCAAAAAAAGGGTTTCCACGTCCCATTGGGATCTTCCTGATTCAGTAATCGAATGAATTAATACATTAATTTTAAAAAATACTGTCTGGTTTTCTACATCACTTTTTTTTTTTCATCCAGGGTCCTCGGAGCAGTGGAGCATCTAGTATTTTAGGCATCCACCAGGAAGAAAGAGTATCACTTACCCTGCCTGGCTTTGATGATGATGAGGAGGATGATGAGGATGATAATATTGATGAAGCTAAAATCTCAGAAAATGAGGTACAATATGACCTAAACAAAATATTTGTTTATTGAGTCATGTCTGTTAAATATATGCTTTACACCCGTATCACCTTGTCCTTTTTTTTTTTTTTTTTTTTTTAGCCCAGTCCTCGTGGTTCAGACAGACTACTAAAGAACCTCCACCTGGACTTGGATGCTCTTGGAGGAGGCCTACAGTATGAGGTACACACTGACATTTGCTCCTCACAACACATTTTTTCTAATCACGCTGGTGTATGGATGTTCGGTGGTTGGAGGGGTCGTTGGCACGGATTGGCAACCACGCTTCTATCAGTCTGTCCCAGGGCTACATATGTAGTTTACCACCACCAGAGTGTGAATGTGTGAGTGAATGAATAATGGATCCAGTGTACATGCTTTGAGTATGTCTTAATAGAAAAGCGCTATATAGATCTAATCCATTATTATCATTTTATTTATCTCCCAATGGGAAATTCAGTTTAACAGTCTCCAAGTTGGTTGAGGAAGTGAATCATAAATACAATATACAATATAAGCAGCAAGACATCAGCTATTTCAGACATACATCATACAGTGGGAGCGTCTTATTCAGCGTATTCAAAACGAGTTACTACACCTGCCTTCAAATGTTCCTTATGTAGAAACGGTTTGTGCACATTGAAATATTGCATATGCTATGTTCCACATGCACATTGAGACACTGTTGTGTCAAAATCTGGGGACACCGGGGAAACTGTCACGAAAACTGAAATGAAAATAATACTTTTTAATGAGTTTGAGCTTTTATGATTTGCACCTGAAACCAGATTAAACGTAATGTCTCCACATATAATATAACTTAGAACTACCTCCAAAGTAAACTGAGAAGTTTCCTCTGTTTATAGCACATGAAAATGTTAACGCACATTGATGACTACGCAGTTGTGTGGCGTAGTAAACATCCAACGCTCCCATGAAGTGAATGACGCTGCCACTCAGCAGCTGAGGTCAGAGGTCTGTGGTGATGCAGGACCTTCCCTGACACCTGACCCATAGCCACATAGTTCATGATGCTGCATCTCCAGTTTCCATTTTTATGTAACAATAAATGACATTACCTTCTGCATCTCTCTGCATTATGTGTTTAATATTAATCTAAAATGTCGATAGAAGTCTGGTTGGTTCTGACTGGTGTTAATAAGCCACGTGTAAATCATGTTGTTATTTTATGTCCTTCGGGATTACCATACATAATTTACATGTCCTAGGGATATATGCGGCCACAGTTAATTGCAATCAATTGGGATCTACAATTTTCCAGATTAAGTTGTGTGCAGGAATAAGCCCATGCACAGATTCCTATGTGTATGTATGAAAGTCTCTGGGTATATGTACTTCCCCAGTTTTAGAAGCTGTCTGTCAGTATGAAAGCTGCATGGTCTTCTGTGCATGAGGAACATGATATCCTGTGCGTTTGTGTGTAGGACAGCGAAGGCAGTGGTGGAGCCCCGGCTGAGGAGAGGACAGAGCCAGAGCTGCAGGACTTGGCTGTATCTGGAGACCACAGCCCTGAGCCACAATCCCATCAGGTAAAAACACACAAAGGCATCATACAAACTGCTGGTATTGTTTTTTTTTTTGTCTTACACACTCTGCTTCCTAACTTATCTGCATTTTGCATCAAGTCATTTGGAACTTCCATCCCCTCTTTACCTACAAGTAATGGAAGACAAAATTCTGTGTTTGTGATGTTATGTCAGATCAGTATATCGTTAGCCTCATAGTATAACTGCCTGTCATATTTTTTCAGGTCATAGACACTGATGCAAAATTAAGCAGCAGTGTTAGGAGAGTAAAGTTATGCAGGTATTCCAATTTGGCCAAAAATATGACTTTTATGCTCGTAATTACAATAGGCTATCAGGCTAATGATATGTTGAGGATAAAATATGTCACAAGCAACTTTACTTTGGTTAAAATGCAGCAGTGGTGTGTTTTCGTTTTTGTGTTGCTGTTGAATTGGATCTAATTCATGAAAAAAGATATATTAGTGTAGAATATATTTGATGAAATTGTCCTAATAGGTTTTGTATGTCTGCATGTTGTCAAACTTTTCTTCTTGTGTGTTGTTATTCTAATTCTGAACCATTTGGTGTTCCTTCTCTTTTGTGTCCTCCACTCATGTGACCTATCAACTTTTGACCACTGACCTGGGATGAGATCAGGTAGCTGCTGTGCTGCTGGTCCTCCGGGCACAGCTGCTGCTGTTGTTCTGTTGTCAGCATTCTGTTGTCACTGTTACAGCCTGATGCTGAATGCCAATAGCGTGTGTCCTCACCTCAGAACAACAGTGTTGACCTTGATTGATTCGACTATTTGCGTCACCTAAGAGCATTCAAACATTTTGCTGGCAGTGTTAGTCAAAGGTTTTTGTTTTCATAGTATGTCCTGTTTTTGGCTCTAAAATAAGATAAACATCCTAGTGTTTTAGGTTCAGTTATCTGTGTCATATCTCATATTTTCAATAGGAGGGCCCTGAGACCAAGAATTTGCCTTGTGTGTATATATGACTGTCCTCAATTGTGTAAGACCTAGAAAATTATGTCTATGCCATTTTAATATTTTTGCACAGCATACGTTTTGGTATCTAATATGACTCATTGAGCGTCATGCAGCAAATGGAAGATAAGAGAAGACCAACATCACATGAGATTCTCCACCACAGAAACACCAGACATTTTTAACCATCCAAATCTAGTTTTATCTCAGTGTGCTAAGTGATGACTTTAACGCTACATGGGGATGTGGATTTAATGTGACTTTCATTTGTAGGGATATGACCAAAAACAGGCCAGTAAGAAGAAGTCTAGCATCAGATAAACTGACACAGCCGGACAAAGTAAACATGATTTTCCAGTGTGTCCCAGCAACAGCAAATCAAAAGTAGTACCATAAATATTCTGTCAGACAAGTATTCAGCAAAAGATGTACTATCTCTACAGTGAAATGTCTCATTGTAAGGGGCTCATTATATTGAATACAATTCTAGTGTGAATTTCATTATGCATAATTCTTGTGTCTTTTTATGCTTTCAGGTTTAAAACTTGTGTGTCCTTGAGTTGGATTGTAAAGCCAAGGTGTTCTTTATTATTTCTGGTAGGAGTACTGTTACTAAGATAAAGCAAAACAAAACTTTTAACATCTGTAGAAGAAATGTTTATAGTTTTCTTCTACTAAAGAAAATAGTAGACATAAGGAAACATTAGTGAACACCAGAACTAAATAGATACCAACAAAATAAGAGTAAATCATGTGATACAAAACAAATATAGGAAGAAATCAGTTTATTGTTTACTTATTGTTTGTACAGATCTCCATTAGCTTCCACCCTAGTGATTGCTACTCTTCCTGGGGTCCATTAAAATACAAATACAGGTACAAAATACATTCATAAATAAAAACAAGTTCACAATTCATTGTTATCATCAGCAAGCTGAACATTTCATCTCAGCACACAAAGCTTAAAACATTTAAGCTTTTATCTTCACAGCAACTTGGATTGTGAAAGTCAAAAACAATCTTTTGCTTTTAGTGTGTTTGATGTATGATGGTGAATTATTCCATAGACTGGAATCTATGAAGAAGAAATCTCTTTGTATTTTCATTCCTGGATGAGGTCCAGTGTTGCAAAATGCATGACCGTTTGGCGTTGCATGCCACCATATCCAAATCACCACCTCCACCCCTCTTATGGGGGTCCAAGTCTATTTGTCTGCCTCCTTTCCTCATCTACCCTCCTCCATCCTTCTCTCCTTTGTGTTTCTGCACGCCTTCCTTTGTGCCTGTGCTTGGGCTGGATGAATTGTCCTTTCTATTCGACTGGACCAAGGACTCTTTGAAGGGACGGCACCTCCATTTGACTCCTGTGGTGGGCATCCAAGACTGTGTCAGTGAGGACACGGGGGTACCTATCGCACCTGAGGCTGAACTGTGCGCTCAAGAGCCAGAACAGGAGGTAGAGGAGGAATTACACGAAGCGAAGGACAATGAATTTGAGAATAAAGAGCAGGACAGCGATGAAGTAGGAGGGGAAGCAGAGGAGGAACAAAGTCAGGAGAAGGAAGGACATGAGTCAGTGGATGAGGAATCAGATGAGAGAAAAAGCAAGGTTAAGAGGGATGAGATGGAAGAAGAGCAGGGACAAAGAGAAGGGGATGAACTGAGTAGGAAAGAGGAGGAGGATGAAGGTAGTGATGGTGTGAAACAGGAGCACTGTGAAAGTGAGGAGAAAAGAGGGGGAAAAATGGACAACAATGAGAAACAGGAAAGCGTTGATGACGGAGATGAAGAAGTAGAACAGTGCTTTCAAAGCCATTATGATGTGACCAAAGGTGGGGGGGGTGACACTGAGGCAGGAGAACAGGGATCAGAGGAGGATAGTGATGGAGGCGTGGAAAAAGTGAGTAGCTTCAAAGGTGAGAAAGATGGAGGAAGCCAGGGAAAGGAGGTGGAAAATCAAAATGAAAAAGAGAGAGATGAGGAAAGAGATGAAGGAGGGGAGAGACAGGAAAGTGAGGAAGAGGAGGCAGAGGTAAACGGCAAAGCGGGACCAAAGCAGCAGGATGTAGCGAGTGAGAGTGTGGAGGAGGTGTTAGAGAGGTGCGACCTGAGCGGAGGTGATGAATCAGATGCCTGTAAGCCCCACACATCATCAGGGAGTGACGGGGAAGTCCTCGAGGTTTTTGAGACGAAAACGGCTCAACCGGCGAAGGCAGGCCAGAAGACGATGCTAAGTGACCAAAAGAGAGAAACTATTGCTGACAAGATGAAGAATGTGTCAAAACAATGCCCCCGTCCGGCAGAGGTAGTGTTCAGTGTTTCCTCTGTGCGTGCTCACATTTCCACCCAGCTCCACACATGCAGAATCCACTCCACTGCCTTAGGGGCTGTCTCATCTCCTGTGATTCCCCCCAGTCCGATACATGGGACGTCAGTGTAACCACAGAGTAATTGGTCAAAGCACATTTGAATCTTCCGAGCGGATTGGCTGATTAACCCCATCTGAGCCCTTGAGGACTGGACTGGAAATCAGCAACCCCTCTTCAAACCTCTGCTCCTCCCTCTCCCATTGACAGTGCAGGTTGTAGTGGTTTTAGTGTAGTGGTTTTTAAGCACACACAGGACTCACCTGCCCATAATTTCAGGCTCCTTTGGTTTTCACTACATTGCTTTATCATGCAGTTTTTCCACGCGTGCTTTCCCAGTTTGTTTAAGGGCTTTCCTGCGTCAGCTTTGCTTGCATGTAGGCTCTGCTTTTGTGTTCTTCTAATTGTATGTCTATAGTAAAGGCATAAAGGTTTGTCCAGGGGTTTATCCACATGTGCATGTGTGCATATTATTGCAGAAAAGGGCTGAATGATAATGATATCATGAATATATTGACAGACTGTGAAATGAGTCACAGTTTTAGTTGGATTGGTACATTTTTGCATTCAACTGTCAGTGAAAAACTGATGGGATATTTGCTGTAGTTTTTTCCAAACGAGTATTTTCACTTATATGATATGATTTGTAGGTTGGTGCATCACCATGGCACTACAACCCTCACCCATAATGTACATATGTTGTGAGAGCTTTATCAAAACATTACACCTGCTTGGATATTGCGCTTAGATGTATCATAATTTTCTAATTGTAATTTGATTATTCAGCCCTGTTTCAGAGGCATTACTTTGTTATTTAGTGTGTGTTTGTGTGCATATGCACTTGAGTTTGAGTCTAGTAGGAACGCTGAAGAGGCTTCCTTCTCCACAAATATTAAGGTGCTCTATGACTGTGCAGTAACGACTACCCATCATTCATTCTTCTACTGACAACCTGTTTTGTTATGTTCTGTATTTAAACTGCGTGAAGCTGTCGGAGAAGGTCTTGGGCGCCGATGACCTGTCTGGTAGTGTCAGCCCACTGGAGAATGATGACGTAGAGGAGGAACAAGGAGACGACAGAGAAGCAGAGGGAAACGCAACAAAAACAGAAGTTGCCAAAAGGTTTGTTTGATGATCAGGCTGCAGCTGTGTAAATATTCAACATTAATACTTATCATTTTACATATATACACACAGAGTAATCCAGCATCATAATTAATCAGATTTTAAAAATTTTAACGCTGTTAACTCATCTGCAGCGCAGAACGACTCTGAACGTCTTTGCATTTGGGTCAGTTTGTCCAAGTACAGTTACTGTTGCGCATGAACAAATGTGCAGTAGATCAAGTAGTTACAGGCAGCTTAACAGCACATTGGCCCTCTGGATGGGAAATTTCTTTACTGGAGCAGTCTACGGACCTAAAGTATTATACACACTCTGCAGGAAGGAGTTTTCTTTTCACCAAAGCACGTCTTCCTTAAAATACCACATTAACATGAAGCAGACATAATGCTAGCACTGCAGCTAACACGTTGCCTAGCTCGTGACAAACATATTAAGGTCATTTACAATCACGGAAAAAATTATTAAACCATCAAAAGTCATCAGAAACAATGGTTATGCAATCAAGTACTAACTCCTGTGTGTGTCATGTGACTAAAAACAGACAGAAAAGAAAACATGGAATGAATGAAAGCACTGTTTTTGTCAGTACAATACCATAGATATTGATGTAAGAACTGAAGTGATTTTGGTTTTTATCAAGAAAACATAGAAAATGAATAGTTATATTCTATATTTATAATGAGCTATTTTTGTTGTTATCATTATATTTGTCCAAATAAATGTATATTTAGTTTTCCCAGGCATTAAAATGAACAATAAATTGAAGGAAACAAGGGCGGTCTAATATTTTTTTCCGCAACTGTATATTCCATAATTTCTTGAGTCTGTTTGCATATGGAAAATGAGCCGCAATTAATATAGATGAAAAATTAATATTTAACCGTGATTAATCGATTATCCACAGGAACCCTGTAATTAATTAGATCAAAATTTTTAATCGTTTGACAGCACTAATTATTATTATTTTTGAAACTTTATGTTTTAGTAAACCATCATTATTTGTCATTTTTTTCTGCTTGTAACTGAACTCTATATCTTGCCCTCTTTTCCTATTTTTATTCTTACATTTAAATATGTTTTTATTGCTTAAGTAACTCGTCTTTATTTTCTTCTAGGATTAGTTTTATATAAATCCCATTGTTTTTCCACATGTGTATAAAATCTGCTATTTAATACACTATTGAGATCCCAGTCTCAGTGGGACTGTATCTGAGCAAATAAAGGTTAAATTGAAAAAAAAGAGAAATTTGCATTAATAAATAATAGTATTCTGTCCACATTAAACTTAAAATCAACCAGTGAATGACAAATGTGGACATTTATGTAAACGGTTGTACCTAAACTAACTAAAACTATGTACCCTTTGGTAAAATGTCAGTACTATGGTATTTCACTTCTGTCATTAATGTTATAAGATCTCTCTCTTTTATTAGACATAAACAAGATGGAGATGAAAACCAGGCTGTGGCTCCGAAAGTTGACCGTCTCGTCCTGCACCAATCAAGTCCTTCACCCACTCTCTCAAGCCCCTCCCACTCCGATCAGGTCGATGGACTCTATCCAAAAGCCGAGGGGCTCGGTGTGACTCTGGGGCTACAGAGGCCGGAAACATCCAGAGGTCGACTGGTGCGCACATTCAACACTCAACTTGAATTCCCCATCATAAGCCAAGAGGGTCCACTGGAAGAGAAGTCAGGGTGGCAAATGGGAAAAAAACGGGAAAAGAAAGAGGAAGAGGGGTGGAAGAGTGTGGAGAGAGAGGAAAGCTTTATGAGAGAGATGAAGGAGGAAGTAGAGAGGGAGAGTCAAAAAGCTGATCGAGAGATGAAGGAGGAGAGGGAGCAAATGATGAAGGAGAAGGAGAACAGGATGCATGTGATCCAGGAGGATCTGAGGAAAGAAGAAGAGGATGAGGAGAGGAGGCTGAAGAAGGAGAGTGAAGAAAGGCTGAGGTAAGCATAGCGTGTATCACACCCCATTGATACCGTACAGTTAGATAAATGGGCTAAATCACAGGTGTCAAACATATGGTTTGTGGGCCAAAACCAGGCCGCCAAAGGGTCAGATCCATCGGTGGGATGAATTTATGAAATGCAAAACTTACACTAAAGATATTAATTGTCAAGGATGTTAAAATCATTTTAGTTCAGGGTCCACATACAGACCAATACAATTTCAAGTGGGTCAGACCAGTAAAATACTGTCATAATTACCAATAAATAATGAAACAATTCTCTTTGTTTTGTGTGAAAAAGTAAAATGACATTAAAATGTTTACATTCACAACCTCTCCTTTTACAAACAAAATGTGAATAACCTGAACACATATGAACAATGTGAAATGTCTCAAGAGAAATAAATGTAATTTTACCAATATTCTACCTGCTACTAAATGTTTTTATCTTTGTAATTGTAATGTAAGTAGTACATGATGATAAGTAGTATAGTAGTAAATGATAAACCCAGATATAATATTATTAAAATTGGACTAATTTTTCTTAAGACATGGTTCAGGTTTATATTTTTCTGATTTTTTTAAGGATCTTTGTAGTTGTAAACATTTTCATAAAGTAATTGTACTATTTTCACTGTTATTATTTTAGATCCATTTTAGATCATATTGGGTTGTGTGTGGCCCCTGAACTAAAATGTGTTTGACACCTTTGGACTAAATTAATAAATAGTTTTCTTAAACTGTTTGGCCACTTAACACAACCAAAAGGCACATGACACACTTTGAAGAAAATTGTTCATCTTCTCAGGACTCTGCGTCAGACACTCATGACTAAGAGGAGGGAGGAGGAAACCAGGTTGAACGAGGAGACCAAAAACATGTTGGAGGAGCTAAGAGAATCTGTGCAGAAGGAGAGGGAGATGGAGCAGCACAAGATTAGGTCAGGAACACAGAACATTACCTCCAAAATTCTACACTAAAATGAATCAGTTTGTACATTGTAATTCTAATCACAGATGTGTGTGTGTGTGTGTGTGTGTTCGTGTGTGTGTGTGTGTGTGTGTGTGTTGGATGCTTAGGCAAGAGAGTGAAGCCCTGCTCAAGAAGTTACAAAACACACTAGAGGAAGAGACTGCAGCTCAGAGAGATAAACTTGAGACCCGCAAGAAGCAGGATGTTGAACGTCTGAAGGCAGAGTTAGATGAAGACCTGCAAGCAGCGCAAAGGAGAATCCACGATGAGAGGGAGGAGAAACTGAGCTCTCTCAGACAAGAGGTGAAGAACTGTCTGTGTTCAGTTCACTGCCTTCTACTCATTCAAACATTATGTGTTCAAAGGGTTCCTGTGGTGAATTTTCATTGCTAGCTGTTTCAAAAGACCATATATAATACTAGTGGTTCCATCCCATAACTCACATCGTAGCCTGTTAAATGTCTGATTACCCGGGCTGCGATGGACTGGTTACTGACCAGGTGCCGCAGACACCAGACTAAGATGACACATTACACTGATCTATAAGTAAAATTCTTCCAGAATAAAAGTTGGGAAAGTTTACCACGTGTAAGTCCACGATAAAGAAAAATCAAGTCAAAAAAGCTGGTTGACTGAAGTTTCCAAGATACAGTCTCGGGTCAAAATTAGGGATGCACTACATTGGAAAAACCTGACATTGTGTTTTTTTTTTTTTTTTAACCCTGTGAGATATATATATATATATATACTGCCTGGCC
>JAPSES010095923.1:0-19766 GCA_029822895.1 Maxillicosta whitleyi | reverse complement strand
CCCCCCCCCCCCCCCCCCCAAACTGATGAGGGAGGAGTTCAGTGACTGGGGCTGATGTTTGACCGTGTAGTAATGTTTGACTGTGAGCTGAGTGTCCTGGCACACCTCCAGTATCTGACGTCACCAGTGAACATATACACACTGACCGGCCAAAACAGTAGTTGTTGGACGTTAAAGACATGAGAGGACACTTACTGCAGTTGGACGTTAAAGACATGAGAGGACACTTACTGCAGTTAAACGTTAAAGACATGAGAGGACACTTACTGCAGTTAAACGTTAAAGACATGAGAGGACACTTACTGCAGTTGGACGTTAAAGACATGAGAGGACACTTACTGCAGTTGGTACCTGATAGAACCTGTTCCAGCTCCAACATTAGAACCTCTGCAGTACTGACCCATGGAAGGATCCAACTATTGGTGCTGTTCAGTCCACTGAATGTGTCCTGGAACCAGAACCAAAGGGTCCAGACACATACTGGACAGGGGACTGTTTTTATGGACGGACAGTGCATGTATGGATGTGATCACGCTGAGACAATAAAGACATTTTAATGCTTAAAGGTGTGATGTTTAGCTTCTTTTGTTTGTTTTTTTAATAGAATTACGCATTTTGAAATTATGGAAGAGGATTAGGGTCACTGGAGAAAAACAAATGTACTCAGGTCTAACATATATAAATTCATTATTATTTTTATGAGAAAAAAGTCAGAATTCTAAGATTAAAGTCAGAGTAGTAAAGCAGTACATATGACTGGATTAGAAAGCATATAAAAATACATATGCAACTATTTCCCAGGATGTTCAAAAATCTTCTCATCACTCTAAGAATATCTTCTGGAACACAAATGAATATAGGTGGAATACTTCGGATTAAAATCCTGGTTTTCAGGACACCATACCGATCACAGGAATCATGCTAACGAGATCAATTATGTTCATTTTTGTCATTTTCTTACATTAATTAAAAAACAGCAATTCTTTTTTGTGACAAAATGATGTATTATTATTGTAATGTTTATGTATGTAGTTCATTTTTTTGTGTATTTGTCTATTTTTGCACATTTTAGTGTATTTTATGTGTATTTTTTGTATTCTTTACATATTTCTGTGTATTTTAGTGTATTATTTGTCTACTTTTGCACATTTTAGTATATTTTATGTGTATTTTTTAGTATTCTTTACGTATTTTGTGTATTTTAGTGCATTCTTTCAATATGGTTTAAGACAATAACTGTGAGGCCTATTGTACTGTTATTTATATTAATGTCTTTCATCAAAAATGTCTTGGAAAAAAAAATGTCTTCAACAAACATTGCACATTAGCATGCATGAAACATACACATTGATACTTTAAAACATCAGCGTGTCATTTATAACTGTTTTTCAGCTGTGGTGCATATTCTCTAGGCATCTAAATGTCAAGTAAGTTTAAGTTCTTAGTTGTAAGTAGGTTTTTATCTGAGCTTATTCTTCGTTATAGGTCAGTTAGCTGTGAAGGCACGCTCGGTGCGGTGGAGGTGATATACTGCGTGCATATAATGGTCTGATGTGAACTGTAAGGCAGAATGAAACATACCGTTATCTGTGATTCAACTGTAATGTTTATATTCTTTGTCCTTTCATTGCGCTTGATGTTTATCTGTTGTATTATTGACGGGCAGAATATTGCGGCTGTTTAGAGCCGTCCTCGCCCCTCCATTTCATTCCACCGTGTTGACTTGAACTGATATAAATTGAGTGAATGCAATTGATTTTGGGCATCTGCCTTTCAGCGAAGGGGGAGTCGGTGAAAAGAGGAAGAGACAGCGGCACCTCAATGCAGCAAAGAGGAGGAGGAAGAGGAGGAGGTGGATGTGTGTTTGTGCGAAGGCGATAGAGACAGACAGATGGTGTTGCTACACAGGAGTCTGCCCTAATGTAGTTTAGTTCAGCTCTTATCACCACTGGCAGCATTTTGGCACCATTTAAACAGATACAGGGAATAGTAAACACCGCTAAGCTTCAGGAGAGGTATTACACATTTAATGGCACTACCGACTTTGTCAAAAAACACAATAATAATAATAATAATAACAAAAAAAAGTGTCATTTTATTTTATCAGGGCTTCTTCAGTGTTAAACTAACATGAATGAACGTGGCTGTAATTGTGAACTTTCATCTTTAGAAAAAACAGAAACGGGTCGGAAATATGTAGGCGCATGTTGGATGGACTCCAATTAAAACTTTTGGAGAAATTAATTGTTTGTGGGCAATTAACTGAAAAAATAATTGCTATTGTGTTGTTCACTGTGTGTTCAGCTCCAGTACAAACTTTTCATTTGTTTTACAGGTTGAAATAGAAGGGTTTTTTTTTTGGTTTTTTTTTATCAGGGTTTCCCCACTTTTTCACAGCTTCAGTTAAAAAAAAGATAATATTAAAGAGGAAAAAACAATATGTATATATGTATAAATCTCATTATTATGGATTACTATTATTATTGTAGGTTACATAACCAAATAAGACCAGTATAGAGGAGGATGGATGGGCCACTGGGAAAATAAAATGGTACAACATATACATTTTAATTATTATTCTGAGAGAAAATGATAGAATTTTGAGATTAAAGTCAGAATTTGGACTTTAAATTCATAATTCTGACTTTTTTCTCATAATAATAATATATTGGATGATCATTTTTATTTCTTTTTTCAGTGGCCCTAATCCTCTTCTGTAGCCAAGCCAAATAAAAGTCATATAAAAGAAGGTTTTGGGCTGCCTTTAACTTTCCTTATGGGACACATCTGGGCCATGATAATCTCATTACAATGGGATCTGTCAGTGGGTGGATGAATTTGGCAGCATGTGAACATGTAGACCACAGAGATGATGTGTTAGAAACACCAAAAATGGAAACAGTAAGAATCTGAGCAACTTTGTCAATGGAGAAACTGTGAAATGACTGGGTCAGAGCGTCTCCAGATGTTGGTGTTTATTCCCAAGGTAAAGTGTTCAGTAAAAAACAAAAGTATCTAAAAAACAACTGGACCTGAACCAACCGATCATCTATGGGAGCAGAACGTGTTCAACACCTGTCTAATATTGAGAAGGTTCCGCTTGTTCCACAAACAGCTCTGACCTGAGGGCTAGACTCCACCAGACCTCAGAAGACGTGCTGTGGAATCTGGACCAAGACGGTAGCAGCAGATGTGTGAAGTCCTGGAAGTAGAAAAGTGGACGTCCGTGGATTGGAATTATTTGTTCAACACAGAGTATTGAATATCCAAAAAAATAATAATGAATGCAAAGAAATATGTCAGTTAATAAAATGAACTCAACTGTCAACACAATGAACAAAAAGGGGGGGAAATTGGGGGGAAGACCAAAATATATGATAAAATTAATTTTAAAAAATATTTAAAAAAACACATGAACAAAGACACGACCAAACTAACCCAAAATAACAAGAGAAATTGTGGTCTTGCAATTTAAATGGTACCACATTATTTTTCCAATTTACAGTTTTTTCTCTCAAAACAATAAAAATACAAATGTGGTTTTGTTGACATACTCATCCTGTTAAACCTACAGCTATATTTGATTTAATTTAATACAAAAATCTGTTCAAATAAACATATTTGTATTGTATTTTCACTTACAGCTTTTTGATGTTAATTCTACTGTCATTTTGTACGGAGCATCCAAACCTGATGACCATGAAAAGATAAATAACTGTAATTTAGACTAATTATTTACATGTATTAAAAGTACTCTGTCCTTGTGCAGCTGGACAGAGACAAATCCTCAAATGATGACACCTGTTGATAATTGTATCATCCTTGAGATGACTCAAAGAGGTGTAAAACTGAAATAACAAACATTAAAAAGTTTACATGTTTGCTAAATGTAAATAAAGCTGCTCAAAGATGACATGTGCTAACGGTACATAAAGCTAGCATGCTAACGTTAGCAGGCTAACGCGCTAATGGCTCGCTTGAATGCTAATTAGAAATAACGTATTTTAGAGCCTTTTACAACACAAATCCACAAATACAAACCCCACTAACTTCAATAGGTCTACACATACCACACAGATTATTTATACACACGTACAGGTTGAGCTTGGACTCAGAGCTGCAGTCATTTGGGTCGTTTCTTGGACGAGAGGAAAAAAGGAAGTGCCTTTCGCAACTTCCGGTTTGCTTTTCACAACAAAAACATAAAACTTAAAACTCTTACAAAGCGAAACAGCATTACATAGGAAAAAAAAAACAAAAACAAACAAATCCCAGGAGAACAGATTAATGGATCAACACATCGATTCAGTTGACACTTAAATAATTAAATAATTAAATAATTTTATGTTAATATCTTGTCAGATGATCAGTTTCTTAATAAATAGCTCTGAAATAAAGGAGATGGTGCACAGCATACCATTCACTAGTGCAGAATAAAAGTATAAAAACAGCAGAGGTGACATTCCTCAACGTGGGCCAATAAAACCTTACTATGTCTTTATTGGCGATGGCACGCCTTAGAAATATAAGACAAGCACAAAAAAAGGTGCTCAGAGGAAGTAGGACACTTAAAAATGAGCATTGTCAGTATGTTGACATAATCCTCAAGACGCTGTGATGATTTAAGTTGTGTGGTAGATCTGCTGCACGGCGCTACGCTGTGGAACACTGTGTGACACTGTGGTACGCTCAACGCCAACAGAGTCCGGGTGTCATAATGTGCCAGTGGGGAAGTGTATACTGTAAATTGGGTTTTTTTTTTATGGAGAGTTCAGTGTTCTCCAGATGCCACTAGTGTGCAGGTCCTCAAAGAAAAAGGCTCTGGATTAAAAAAAAACTGTCAGCGGCAGTGGTGTGTTGGTCATAAAAAGGTAAATTTAACCCTTGCAGACGCAAACAGCTGCTGGAAACCAAAACCACCAACTGATCTAAAATGTTTCACACCTTCTGATAAACTAATCCTATCAATACATGTGAATAACTGATGTAAAAGACAGTTCTTCATCTTTTCATGGTCATCAGATATGACCACATTTGGACGTTCAGAGACTCTGTGGTTACCATGGAAACACCGTCACCTTCTACAACATTGATTCACCAGTAAAACCCACGGAGTTTAACCCATTAAGACCCATTAAACCCATTAAGTCTCTATATTTAAGCGATTTTTAAGTGATTGTCCGCCAATTATTGTAATATTATTCTCTTCAGTTTGAGTTTTTTCAGTGTAAATTTAATCATGTAGATGTTAGTTCAGAGTAAATTCAAAGGTTATTTTATCAAAAAACACAGAAAATTGAGGAAAAAGTAACTTTTTCCTGTAAAATCCATCATTAACTGAACATAAACCCAGTGTGTCCATCCACTGGTTCTGATCCAACTCCATGGGTTTTACTGGTGAATCAATGTTGGAGAAGATGACAGTGTTTCCACGGTAACTACGGAGCATCTGAACGTCCAAATATGGTCATATCTGATGATCATAAAAAAAAAAAAAAAATGCATGAAAGAAAGAAGAAATCTTACCAAGATAATTTTCACTTGTTCCCAGGGCAAAATAAATAAATAAATTAGCCAATGGAAGAAATAAAAACAACCTCATTATGATTTCTTGAAATCAGATTTTCCAGATCGATTGTCTAAAAAAATCAGTTCTTATATCTGACTGAAAAATTCCTCTTTAGATGATTCTGTCTCTTTTAAATGAGATATTTGGACTAAAATGACAAAAATACACTTGGTCAGATTTAGATTTTTTTTACAGTGTAGTGTGGTTTATACTTGTATCAAACTATGAGCGGTATATATATATATATATATATATATATATATATTTGTATATTTAGAGCTTTACATATGTATATTTATATAAATTTGCCTTGTATTAATCATTCCTTCTCTGCTACTTTATTATACTAGAATAAACCCAATCATTTCCCTCTGGGGTTTAATAAAGTTTTATCATTCTGATTAAACTATTTGCAAATATGTGACCATTTGTTGATAATAACAGTTTATGTAATTCAGTTTTAACTCTACATACAGTAACTGACCCTTCATCCTGTTTGATCTTTGCTGATAGTTTATTCTCCTTTTTCACTTATTGCTCAACTTGTTAATTCTGCGAAGAATCTAAATGTCAGGACACTCCGTACGCTCCAGGTCTTCATGTGTCTTGAGGCGTCGTTTGCATCCGACCGCAGTTATTTCTATCTGCCACTGGGTTTCTCTGTCTTTGATTACAGTGGGCGGTAATCCTATGAAACTTATTGCTATGTCCTTTTGCAATTTCAGACGTTGCAGTGAAAGAAGAATTCATCACAGCGGGATACAATAGCGTCAGTAACATGGCTGCATCCATTTCCACTAATTGGCAATCGGCCGTTAAAAAAAAAAAAAAAAAAGAATGAGGAAATGCTCCCTGCAGTCTGTGAAATGACTTCCAGAGATTTGCACTTCATCTTTTCCTTAAACTAAATAGGCTGCACTGCAATAAATATGCACAAAAAGCTGTTGCTGCACTCCTCAAAGGCAACACAATGTACTAATCATTATAATTTTATTGGCCTTGGTGTCAGTAAAGTAGCAGCGTTGCCTTTAAGGGCTTTAGGAAAAACTGTACGATCCAATTCCAAACACAGCGTCTGAAAACAGTTTAACCATTGACATAATTGTCACATAACAGTTTTATGGTTCAGCCACAATACATGGGTTATCAGCACATTTAGATCTTTTTCTAAATGCAGTTGAAAACATGCACTAATATTAAAAAAGGAAATCAGAGAAAAAACAAACCATTAACCAAAGCAACAGGACGTCCATGCAACGCAGCCAAAAGCACAGATAAAGGATTGGCCACGATTTTACACTAACGTCCAACTATGTGGATAACGCACGGTAATCAATGGTGGGTGATTAGTTTTTATGGATTACATAACGTTGAAAATACTCACGTGGGTGGTACAAATAAAACACAGACGCATCAGGTCCTTTTGAAAATAAAACTAATGAAACTGGTTTAATGTTAAAAATACAAGTCAGTCAACATGTTGACATGTGCAATAATACTCTGTTTGTAATCCGATTACTTCAATGAACACGTCAACGGCACAATCTGATCAGAAGTAATCAGATTAATGTGTGTGTGATTACAGGTTAATCTGATTTCTTTTATCTGATATAAACACAGTCAGACACACGAGGAAAAGAAAAACCTACATAAATATTTCAGTAACAAATTCAGACATCATCAAATGAATCCCAGTGACCTTTGACCTCTGCAGTTCCACAGGTGTTCACGGTGGGGTTTATGTGGACGTCCCACTGCTGCTGGGGGGACGTTGGACAAACTGTCCAATGGGACTGATGCACATACCATACAGTGTGCCTGAAACTAAAGGCATTTGTTGGTATATTTTCTTGTGTTGTGTGTTTTTAAGGGGTTCTGTGTTGCGTGACTTTAAATTTGTTTTGTATAAAAAAGTTCAAATTTAAATTCGTTAAAAGTGCAAAGCAGCAGTTTACATTATTAATTCATTTTGTGCATGATTTTACATTATAATTTTATATTATTGGTAATATATTGACTAAAGCAACAACAACAACAAAAAATCTGAAGAGCCGTTTGGAGCCGAAAGAACCGGCTCTTTTTAGTGAACCGAGCCGAAAGATCCGGTTCTTTAAAAAGAGCCGGAATTCCCATCACTAGCTTGTTCACGTACTGATAGGATTAGTGGACGTTGTCAGTCATTTTACGTCAATATTTGCGTTTCGTCGTCAGTGGACTTGAATATCTTTGAAGGGTTAACGTCGGACACATGGATGATATGGATTTTTTTTTCCGGCTCCGAGTCGTCGTGATTAAATCATCCTTCAAAACGATCGACCTCCACTGAAACTGTGATGCCTTCATGGCCTGTCATCTAATTGTACCTGCAGATGTGTCCGCAGCGTGGACTTCTGTGAAGGCGTACATACATGTTCTGTCAATCATTTGTGAGAAGATCACATCAGGAAACAGTCTGCGTTCTCACAGCAGATCTCAGTAACGCTCTCATTCCTCCTGCCAGCCGAGCAGGACTCGCACGCGTGAAAAAAGTTGGGAATTTCAGCTTTAATACGGAAGATAGCAGAGAAATATGTCAATTTAGGAGCATGGTTAGATTCCATCAGCGGCTAACAACAACAACATGTTTGTTTCTTTGCAGCTCGTCTGACAGCTCGGCTGGTTCCACCACCTGCTGTCTCTGAGAGGAGACGGCGGGAAAACATTTTCTCATGGCCTTCAGTAATAAATTGGTTATATTTGATTCTTATTTGTCACTGAATATGAAGCCGGTGCAAATACATGACACAGAAAAAACTAAAGAAAAGAAGACACATTTAGATGTTTACCAAAATCTTTATGTTTTCTATCGACCGAAGCTTAAATTATCAATTAGCATGTTCACGTCGCCGCCACCGCCGCCGCCACCGCCGCCGCCACCTTGGCAACTGTTTCACCAATGACAGGTTTAAATGGTTCGGAGCCTATTTCACACAATAGTCGGTCACGCTTAAAAGCCACGTTTGCTGTAATAACGCACCCAACGTTTTGCTTTTCTGCTGAAAACAGTCTGATAGTGACACTGCTTTAAGTTCCACGCTCATTCTTTACACTTTGGGACATACTTAGTTGACGATGATGAGATCTGTCAACTCAGCGTGAGGCCGCGAGCGAGACGGAGGCAGACGTCACGAACAGAAAACAGAGCTGTGGTTAAAATCAATACATTTACTGCACTGCAAAAATACATTTATAGGAACGTGAGGAATATTTGTCTTGTTTTTTATCTAAATAGAAAAAAATGTACACAAGAAAAACAAAAAACTTTTTTTTTCTGACCCCATTGACAGATTAAATAATATTATTTTTATATCTGACAGCGTGAAATGTGTATTTTATGAGACTCACTGGGCTCAATATGATAAAGAAATGAAATAAATATCGTAGGACTATGAGGATACTCAGTGCAATCAGTTCCAAAAATGTGCAATAACCCTGTAGAATGTGAATTATGTGCAATAAGAATACAGTATTTATTCAGTATTTATCAAATGCACTATTTTTAAAGACTATTATAAACATGTAACAATAAAATCAATAAACACCGTCATCTAAAATAGACACAAAAAGCATCATTTTTACTTTGATTTTATTCACAGTTTAATGTTTTCCATCATTCTAATTGTGTTAAACGTTCTGCCTTTAACTTTCTGACGTATTTGTCACAGTCTGACCATAAATATTCATTTTAGACAAATAACCAATTGTCTCTCACAAGAAAATAACAGCCTTTAAACTAGGGGGGTCAAACATGAGGCCCGGGGCCCAATCCGGCCCCCCAAATGGTCCAGTCCGGCCCTGGTGATGACTTTATGAAATATTAAAATTAAACTAATATATTAACAATCATTTTAGTTCAGTTCCATAAACAGACCAAATATGGTCACATCTGTAAAATACTACCATAATATCTAATAAATATTCACAACTCTGTAAACATTTACATGTATTTACACCAAAACAAAAGATAATTTTACAAAACGTGTGAATAATGTGAGTAAATATTATATAAATATGTAAATGTTGATTTAACAGATTATTATTGACAACTGATAATAAATATATGTATATTTTCATCATGATATTGTGTAAAATCAGCAGGTGTAACGCGTGCTGGTGTTTGTGTTTGTGTGTTTTTACATAAAACTAACGTCGACCATCGCTCTGTAATTACCTGAGACGATTGTTTCTAATCGTCTCATTCACCTGAAACCCGGCGCTGAAACTAACAAACATTCTGAGATTTTCTCATTAGTTCCGTATCATTTAACTGACTCTGACACGGCGTCTTCTCGTCTCGTCCTCCTTCTGCCGCGGCGTCAACACAAAACACCTTTTATTCTGATTTTCTACCGTTGTCGGCGTCTTCAGGTCACGTCCCATTTTTATTATTAAAAGCAAACAAACGTATAAAGAAGTCCATGTGTAGTCTGTGTCAGTTAGTTTTATTCTTTATTATTAGATGTGTAAATATAATTAAACTATTATTAGACACATTCAGAGGGGACATAAACACAATAAACAACAGTTTTGTTGTTGTTGTTTTTTTGTTTTTTTTACGGTTGCTGTTGTTTATGTTACGTTCATATTTTATTTACTTGGTTTCATTTCTGTCTTTGTCCGGTTTATTCAGTTCTGGTTCTGTTATAGTTATCACTGTGGTTCTTATTGTTGGTGTTTGTCCAAAAGCTCATCTGATATAAATACATACGTTCATTCAGTTCATGTTCAATAGAATGTACTTTACTTAATTATTCCCAAAATTGTGAAATTAGGTTCTAACAGTAGTATGACAGGGACAAAAATGAGAAAGAAAGAAAAGATACAATAGAATAAAATATATACAGTGAGAGAAATGATTTAGATAAAGGTCATTTTTATGTACGTAATTGAAATGAACAGTAAAGTGCACAGATATAGTTATGATTCTGACATCTGTGTCTGTCTGTACAATGTGCTCTTTTCTGAAACTGTGTTTTTGCTGCAGACGTTGAACCTTTTTCCACTTTATGTTGCGTATGTTGCATTTAAACGGAACAGTAAATAAAAAACATAAAAGCAAGACGTCACTTACATACACACCCATCAATGGTCATTTATCACAAAAAAAAAATAAAAAAATCACAAAATACAATAAATTCAACAGAATTGACAAAAGCTTATGGAGTCCTGCCCCTTAATAACTTTCAGTGTCAGATTCAGAATCAAATATATATTTATTTTTTGATATAATGAACATTGAATTAACAGTAAATATGTATTTGATCAGTTAATTAAATATAGGAAGAGTCCTGATTTTTACTGATAAATGTGAAATCCAGATTAATATTATAATAAATGGTGAAAAATCACTTCAGAAATAATTGTTCTGGAAATGACCATAAAAACATGGACATATTTAAGGATTAAAAGTCTTTTAGTGGTTGTGGGACGGCAGCGTACGACACCTCCGGTCAGTGCAAAAACACTTTTATTTGTTCTGAATTAGATCCGTGTGACATTTGGTGCAGTTTTACCTTCAGCGCATTCATTTGTTACTGGCTCATATTGTCTGGGGGCGGTGTTAGTGTTGTTAGCGCGCTAAATGTATCCATGCGTACATGAATAACAATGTGAGAAAAAGGTGATTTTGTGACGTTACCGTGTCACGTCACCCGAAGAAACGATCATTTGTCACGATTCATCTGTGAACGTCAGCGATCACATCAAAAGGAACTATTACGTAATGACTTTCTGTTTTACAAAATGGAATTTATCAAAAACATTTACCCAAAAAATGTGACTTATATACGTCCTTTCCTTCTTTATTATGTATTTTATGGCTAGTCCCACTTATACTTATACTATACTTACTATATTATATACGTATGATCCAGAAAATACGGTAAATGTAGTTTATCCTGTTGTGGTTGTGACGCAGATGAAAACTCAACCCACCACAGAATACCCGCCCCCCCCCCGCTCCCCCACAGACATGCATTTATATTCAGACACCGCCGTGAATCCCACACGTACGAGCAACGACCCAGTCTGGAGTCTCAACCTTTAAGTCGTATGTTTTGTAGGAGTAATTTTTTTAACATAATCTTAGTCATGATGTAATCTGACGAAATGAATAGAACGCAATGAAGTTATGATGTAATCTTACGAAATGAAGAAGTGAAGGTGGTGCAAACACGTATGGGACAGAAGTGGGAAAAGCAGGGACTAAAGAATCACACGTGTTGGTGTAAAATGAGGATTATTGTATCAGAAAAGGAAAATATGAAATGTGAACGGGCAGTGAGTGGAAATAAAACCAAAACAACAGGGTTCTGTTCATCAAGTGCAAACTGTCCAACAGTGGACTAAAGGGTTCTGCTTCAGGTCGGAGCAGCAGGTTCTGTTGGAAAACCTTTGTATAGAACAGTAGAAACTAAAAACTAACGGAACCTTTGATTAAATCTGATTAACGACATATATAAAAAACATAAAAATATAAATAACATATAATATAAATAACATAAAATATATTTAAGTCTTTAAAGCAGGCGGTCAAACTGGATCAGAACTGAACCAGTACAAATAACATCACAACCTGTGAACCTTTTTTAAAATAAAAAACATTAAATGATGAAAATATTTACATTTACAAACTTCTTTAACAAGAAACATGTGAATAACCTGAAAACAATTACATTTGTAAGAAAAATAAGTGAAGTTTTAACAATATTATATTTTAATTTTATTCAAACGCATTAGACACAAAGTTGAAGTGAATGAACGTGTTCAACAGGCGACAGATGTGTTTAGTGTTCCAGGTTAAACCAGGTTAAACCAGGTTAACCAGGTTAAACCAGGTTAAACCAGGTTAAACTAAAACCACTTAGTCAAAAGCACTTGTTATCGCTGTAACTGAAATTCCCCCATAGTGGGATGAATAAATCCTTATCTTATCTTATCTTATGCTGAATTTATTACACTTTTATTTATTTCATTATTAGATTTATTTATTACACTCATGTCCAAACACTTTTTTCCACCACTGTGTTTCCAAAAACTAAGATGACGATGACATCAACAACAGTCCACATGACCTCATTATCTACGTTTTATATATAGACTATTGTTTGTTTGTTTGTTTGTTTGTTTGTTTGTTTGTTTGTTTTTTTTTGGGGGGGGGGCATCAACATTATGCAGGTCTGTGGTCTGTGGTTTTGTTGTGACAGTTTCATTATTAAAGATGTCGACAAAGTGTAACAAACAAAGCTCAGATTCCTCTTTTATTTTCCAGCACAATGTCAACATTATTCTTCTTCCAGCGTCTGCAGCCACGCTGATCATTTTCCTCCACAGTCTATCTGCTGGGTGCCATCGTTGGACTTAGCCCGTACGGCTGATGAGTTGGCCGGATGCACCGGCGTTCATCAGGGTAACTGTGCCAGTCCACAACATTTGTAAAAGCACAACAGCATCAGGACGCTCACAGTTAAATATGATCCATGTCTGTAATAGCAGGCAGACACACACGATGCTAAATGGTTGGGAATTATTGTAAATGAACCACAAAACCAAATTTACATGTGCATTAGGCTATCTGGAGGCAATTAACATGTGGGTGACTCACACAACTGGGTGCCATTCAGGCCTTATCATTTCAGACGAGAAAACAAGTTCCTAATTTCATTCCTGATCTGCGGCGCCGATAGAGAACGCGTTAAAATGTGCCGTGGGACGTAAACACACTTCAAACACAGAACACATCTTTTCCCACCTGAGGCATAAAACTGCAATCATTATCAGCCGCTGCTCCCTGACAAGGACACTGTTTGAGCTCAACCCCGTCACGGACAACATGGAGCCTGTCTGATTATGATTAGCAAAGTAATCAGAGATAATTGCAGCTCTGTCAAACTGTTCATGCTGCACATCTCACGTGGTCGTGACTTTCAGGTAGAAAATTCATCTCAAACCTGAACTGCTGCGCTTTGAGGAGCTTGTCGAGACCTCGGGATGACTCGTGTTAACATAAAAAAAGACAGGAATTCTGTTTTTGTTTTTTTTTGCCTTCGTTAATGACATTTACTACATCAATAATACATTTTTTAAACTCTTCTTTGATTGACAGCTTGGCAGGCAGGTCATCAGAGACTCTGTGTTTACAAAATTACTCTACCGTAGCAAGCATCAGTGTCTGCATCTAATTTACATGCAGACGTTATTGTATTTATTCCCAAATTACAAAATAGGAAAATGTAAAAAAAAAAAAAAAAAACATTTGCAAATTCTGGACTAAACCTTTGCTTCACAGATGGAAGTTATCTTCAGTTGTCTTCATTTTGGCGCAACTGATCACGACAGAATGGGAATTAGAAATTACTTAAACAAATTTTTGTATCAATAGTCGCTTTTCAATTAAACATCCACACAAAACTTTACCGATATTTACTAAATGTTGAAATAACACAAGTGTGTAATGTCAGTTTTTTCATTAAATAACAAATGTAATGATTTGTTTATTTATTATGACAAGATAACACAAGACGTCATTCCATAAACATGGTGATGAACGTAAATATAATGTTAATTTACAGATATATTCATTATTATTATTATATATTATCACTCTATCCCGGACTAAAAAAAGTTTTCGTTTCCTTGCGTGTCCACACATGAACAAAACTAGACTGTCATTAATGAGGAACTTTGACGATTTTGAAAAGGAATTATCAGTTCATTAGATATATTTGTGTAATAATAATAATAATAATACTTGAGCATTGAGACCCGATGTATCAAATATGATACAAAACTGAATCTCATACATGGAAATTGTTACTTCAGAAAAAAATATTTTGGTTGTTCAGAAGGACCAATAAAGTCTCCAGTTTCAAAGAACTGGAATTTTATGTCAATGATTTAATGGTTCAGGCTTTAAAGGGTTAATCTCAAACCAGTTTTTTTTAATCGTTCAACAGCCAAAGGTCAAGAAAACTGGTTCCAGTGCAGCTCTGACCCTTTACTGGTCCAGAACCAACACCTGCTTACATCAGGGTCTGGGGTCAGAGGTAACCCTAACCACCAAAAACACAACTAGTAGTACTAGTGTACTAGTACTACTAGTACTAATACTACTAGTACTACTAGTACTAGTAGTACTAGTAGTACTTTCCTTAAAGGGCTTTTCGTCTTTGAATACAGGATCAAACGTAACAACCGCTGCGTCTGAACATTTATATCTCATTACATTTTCTCTAATTACAGTAAACTGGAGTGTGTTTACCTGGAAATGACATTACGTGCAGATACGGGCACCTCGCTGTGTAAAATCTAAAAGAGCCTCTTAAAAATTAAAGTGGTTTCAGTGCAGTTTGTTCCAATAACTTGAAACACAGAACAAGTAAGTACACACAAAGTACACAAAGTACACATTACAGTAGAAATATAATGTATTCTTCTTGTAAAGCTTGTTCCTTAAACTGATGTCAAATGTTTTTTTAACCATTTTTTGTGGTGAAAGTTAAACTTCTTCCTGAATCAGCCTCAGTTTTTACTGGTGTTGACCCACTGCTGCAGAAATTCACCCAAATATCAGAGTGGAAATCATATTTAAAACGGGCTCAGACTTTGTTTTAAAATGTTGTTAAACATGAAGTTAAATGTGAAGTGAAAGGATGTGAGATGAGGTTCCACCAGGGCAGACGGCGCCATGACCGGGTCCGTGGAGCAGAACCTTTTGTTTGTCCAGAAGGACGGTCTGAGGACGGGGACGGACTGGACATCCATCCATTCTCTTCATCTACGGTTTATTTGACTGTTGTTTAATTCTGTAAAGTCCTTGTTGTGATATAAGCTGTACAAATAAAACTGAATAGAATTGAAAGAGAACAACAGGTAGAAAAAAAACATAAAAGAAAATGAGAAATTTGATATGTATATAAATATTTATATAAATAGAGAATTAGGAATAAACATTCATAAAATGTACAGTTTAACTGGTATTTCCATATTTACACTGTAGTTGCACATGTACTTGGTGTGATGTGGGGGTGGGGGTCAGGGTGGGGGTGGGATACTGTGAACTGTTATATAGACTGACGGCTGTGGGGAGGGCCTGACCTGTGGAAGGGCTCCTTCTTGCTCAGGGGGTGTAAAAGTCTGGTACTGAAGGAACTGCTCAGGGCCTCGACAGTGTGTGCAGGGGGTGGGAGGGGCTAGGGTTAGGGTTAGGGTCAGCGTTGCCGACATCCATCTGTCCACCACCTCCTCAGTGGAGTCCAGGAGGGAGGTGGTGGACAACCAACCAACCAACCATCTAACCAACCAACCAGCCAACCAACCAACCAACCAGCCAACCAACCAACCAACCAACCAACCAACTAACCAACCATCTAACCAACCAACCAACTAGCCAACCAACCAACCATCTAACCAACCAACCAACTAGCCAACCAACCAACCAACCAACCATCTAACCAACCAACCAACTAGCCAACCAACCAACCATCTAACCAACCAACCAGCCAACCAACCAACCAACTAGCCAACCAACCAACCAACCAACCATCTAACCAACCAACCAGCCAACCAACCAACCAACCAACCAGCCAACCAACCAATGGTAATTTTAGTCTGACAGTATTTGTCTGTATTTGCATAAATTCTATCTTCCATTTAAAGAATAAGTTTGTCTTAGTTTAGAGACAGTTGAACTTTGTCCCAGTCCAGTAGAAGGATCCCTGTGGTCAGACAAAGAACCGGTTTGTTCTTGTTTTGTATGCATATCCGGACCGCTCAAGGACCTTTTGATTAAGGCCTGAATGTGATGCCTGTGGGGATGGAGAGGTGTTTATCTCAGACGTGTCTCCAAGAAGTCACTACCCTGGGACCTCCTCCACAGTTCAGCTTGACATTAATCGTATTTATACGTTAGAGTTTCCTTAGAAGAGAGGATGAGTGACTTGTGTTTTTTGTCTTCTCCCTCTGTGGGTTTGTACCTGTGGATCCACAAATTAAACCTTTTACAAAGACACTGATCGTCTCATGACCGTTGTTTAATATTGAGGACTAGAATTTTTCTACAACTACTCAACCGACCGACCAACACTGACTACTGACAACCAGCAGGTGAAGATCCGAAGCCTCAGTAATTCCCAAGTTCCATCAAAGACAATCAACATGTGAATATTTGAGTCTTTCCTAAACTTAACCTTGTCCCACCATCTGGGGGCCTTCATCCTGTCTTTAGTGGGGATTGTTTGGTTTTCAGTCCATTAAAAATAAAGCACATTTTTGTGTTTCTTTGGTCTTCAGATAGTGTGTAATGTTATCACAGCTAAGCAAAGCCTTCCCAGATAAGACTGTATTATGTTGTATTTATCAGTCACTGAACAGGCAGATGGAAAACTTTGGTGAGCATCAATTAGCCCAACAAACTAACAACGTCTTCGTCGGCAGAGTCATTGTAATAGTGTAGATCAATCCTGTGAGTTCTTTCAGTGCGTCGGATTGGCTGAACGCTCACAGAAACACTCTGGGCTGACTCCTCTTTGTAGCTGCTGCAGGTTTTTCATGAGCAGCAGGGCCTTTGATTACCCATTGTAACACAGAACAATGAGTGCAAAAACAAAACGACTTTCAGTTGTCGATTTGCATACAATAACTTTTGAAGTGTAGAATCAGTGAGAGCGTGTTGGCCTTCGCACTAAAGATATGGAAATGAAAGGACACTGTGTACGTGTGCGTTTAATGGAGTTTTTGTTAGGTGTTGACTTTAATTTTGGTGCATTTGGCTTGATTTTGTCGCCCTATTTCTAATTTTAAACTCTGCGCTGTGTGGATTTACAGATGGACTCAAAACAGAAAAAGTAGGTGAAGGACTTAAGGTTCGAGAGCTTAAGGAATGAGAAAAAGTACGACATTCTGGCTTTGGAAAGTGGGATCGGTGAGGGGAAAGGTGAAGTGACCAGATAAGGACCGGGCTGACGGCAGGCTGATCAGCTGATCGGGTGGGAACCCTTTAATCCAGACCTGGTTAAAGCAGAACCAGGAACACCAGGTCAGAAGAAGGAGGATTTGAGGTTACCGAGATAACTTCACAGTTCACCCTGGGTTTTCAGTGTCACAAAAGGCGGCTGATGTTTTCCTGCTCCGGTATGGAAACACTCCCTATGGAGTTTCTGCGGAATGCAAACCCGTTCCACTATATACAGAGTAATCCCAAAACAGAAACTGATTAAAGTGTTAAAGCCGTGGACTTGTGGACCTCATAAGATTTGACAGTAATCCTCCTTCAGCTTGGATTCTGTATTTCTATTTGTTCTTTACTCGCTCCTAGACTGTTCACCGGCGCCAGCGTTGAGCCGAACGGATAAAGCTCAAATTGTCTCACACTCCAGAAGAATAGATCTGAGCTGCACATTAATTTAGCAGAATACACTGTGGTAATTACAGCTGGATCCACTCATGCCTTCATGATGTGATATTGATAAGTCTATTAACGTGCACATTAACACCGAACAGATCGTTGTTGCTTTTTTTCAGGTTTTGCTGCGTTTTATGTTCAGTTCCTCAAATCTGTTTCAGATTAAAAAGAAGAACCAGTTTTAAATCAGAGGTGTTAACCCTTTAAACTCTAACCCTAAAATGGACAGCTTGGACTTTTTTTTTTTTCTTATTTTCATTATAAAAAGGATAGAAAATATACTGTGAGTGAGTCTGTTAGTCCACTTTGTTTTTTGTTTTTTTTTACCACCTTTTTTTTTCTGGGTCTTTCAAAACCTAGCAGTGATTTACATTTTACTACATGTTATAATAATAATAATAATAATAATAATAATAAAGCTTCTACTACAGGTGTGAGTGAAATTACCATAATAACCCAATAAAACCTGTAAAGTGCAACGTCTCAGGTTTCAGAAAATGGTGGAGTTTCCACAGGAGTTACAGCAGGTGCGTCAGTGCTGACACGTGGGCAAGTTGATCAGACCAATATTTTGCGAGATATTAGTGATTTTTGGAACACAATAACCTTACAATGACGTTGCTATGCCCGTGACAGTTTACCTGAAACACATGCTCTATGATGCATGCACCAACACATCAGTATTAATATGAGCTGTGGTCAATACACTGGTAATCCCATAGTTTCCAAACACAAACATTTTAGACAATGTTATGACTTTAATGAAATGTTTGTGCTTTTGTAGATCCACTGTGATCTGGAAAATACATGAATAAATGACACGCAGAGGCATACTGTTGTTAAAACTGCACTTATTTTTCTGATGAATTTTCAAGTTGTTCATATTTATTCAGATTATTCAGTTTTTTTTGTGTAAGGATAGTAACCTGAACCCTTATTTGTAGCAAAACAAAGAAAAATGTGGCGTTCATATGGGTTCTTCTGTTATTATTTTATATTTTACTGGTCCTGCCTGTTTGAGATCACATAAATAATGTTTTGTGAACAGTCACTTGGAGTCTAAATGTCTGGTGCCACAGTTGCAGGCTTTGTTGAGGCCGGTAACAGACCCTGAAGGTATGTTGAAGTGGCTTTGTGCTGCAGATTCCTATACCTATCTGAGAATCCTGTAGCGTGAAATGCGCTTTGACTGGCGGTGACAGCGGTGGCGTCCTACGGCCGGTCCAAGGAGATGAGGGAGAAATCAGAGGGAGGAGCCAGTGTTGCTTTTGTCTAATTGTCCCATTCTGCATTTGGTTTTTAACAGCAAACCACTGTAGAAACAAGAGAAGAGCAAAAAGGGAAACATTAGAAATTGTAAAAAGCTTTTCTTTCATGACGGCCTGAAGTTAAAAACACACCAACATGAACATTTCAAACCAACTGAGTGCCTGGACTGTTGCTTTTTTCCATTTGTTCATGACGTTTCCATGCACTAGAAACAAATCTAAACATTACCAAGTGTATTTTTCTCATTTCTAACGTGCACAGCAGGTAAATCTGACTTTATTATAAATCAACGTTCAGAGGAAAGAACTCAGACCACACACTGCTGCGTCTGACAAGTAGCTCCACCCACTTTCCCCAGCCTCACTAATGGCTTTTCCATCAGGTTTATGTGTAAAACTTGTATGTTAATGTGTTAAAAACATTAGTGTATAATGTCAGTTTGTCCATTAAATCCTAAATGCATTAAAAACATTAGTGTATAATGTCAGT